>JAQFZG010003197.1:0-14223 GCA_034695465.1 Entomobrya nicoleti | reverse complement strand
TAACACACCAACAACAAAGCAAGAAAAAAAGAAAGGGTTAAGTGCCAAGAGCTAGTTAGTTACGCAGGCAGTACACTGCAGTGTTTATCATGCTTCTTTATGTGCAAATTTATGGAATAATTTTTCTGGCCACTGCTCTTAACTACTTGTCAATACAACATGGACATAATTTGTTTGAAGAATACTGGAACACTCTGTTTCGATTTGATAGATTTTTAAGACAACACAAAAGAAAAATTGGTTATGCAGCGGAAGTTCCATTTAAACGTTTATTATTTAAAGGTAATTAATACATAGCTATTAAATAAAAGTTGAACTCTTTTAAAATGAAAAAAATGCCTTATTTATCTTTTAGAAATACTGAAAACTTGTAAAATGGACAGTTCAGCAGATATAATGGGACTTCTAATGGTCTACCTTGTTGTATCATTTTTCATAATAGCTATTAGTGCTCCGCCAGTTGCCATTGCGCTAAACTATGATCCAATTGGAATGATTATGGAAGACTTTCAAATATTATCAAATCACTTTATTCTAAAAGCCTTTATTAGATTTGTTATAATTCTACACTGCACTTTAGCAACAGTTCGATCCTACGCTACATTTTATTTACCAGTTGTCTCCACTTTCACGATATTTTTAACTTGTTTGGGAAGAATTAGTAAAATAAGAAACGTTGACAATTCTATAAAGCATTACACCCATCTTCGAATTATTCAACTTACTGGAATGGCATCAGTAAGGATACTAGCTGGAGAGTTGATGTCTGTAGGATTTGTTTTATGTGTTGTGGGCACCTGGATCGTAATAAGTGGAAGGAAATTGTTTCCGGTTTTGGTCTACTGGATAATGACTCTAGTCACAGTTGTAATTTATATTGTGATTGCTGAAACTCTTCCACAAATTGTGGATTGTGATGAATTGAGCAGAAAACTAATAGGTGAAATATGGCCTGGAGGGAAGCCTGCAAGTATTCTCTTGGCTAGCAATTTCGAAAATAAAATTAGGAAAAGGGTTTTAAGATCTCAAAAACCTTTAACGTTTTACTATGCAACAGCATCGTTTGACAGAGAAACAAAACATAATTTTTATTATAATATATTTACAAATACTGTAAACATGGTGCTTTTATCGTGAAATAAAATTTAATGCAGACTAGGTATAAGATTGATAATTTTGGGTACGTTTAGATTGTGTCAATATTATTGTAACAATCTGATAAATATTTATATGGGTAAAATATTTAAAGGTTGATGATTTAGTCAATAAAATGTCTAGTTTATGTTGACATTACTATTACTAATATACACTGGGTGCACAAAAGTTTCTCATACTTAACACAACAATCGAGTGATATAAGCACAAGACTCGGTAGTCTCTTTCTTTTGCTCGTGTCATATTTAGATACCATATGTTTTGGCAATTTAGAATCTACCAAAATCCTATAATACCACAACAATGGATATCATTATATCGTTACTTTTCGAAATTAGATAGGAATACAAAAAAGACAAAGCCAAAAACCAAATGAAATGACAACTGTGATGATTTCAGTACATAAATTCATCAAAGGGTAATTGCGTGTCAAGTACTCCAAATGTTTTATCAATGGTGTTTTGACAAAGTTAAAAAATATACACGGCACTTTCAACACAATAAAATTAATTAGGTTGACCTTTTTAAACAAAATTCTCATTGGAAGTAGAAATATTGCATATATTTTTACTTCATATTTACGTAATTTCAGTTATTAGGTTAATTAGAAATTTTGAAATTTGAATTTAAATACCTAAAAAACTACCCAACCATTTTTTAAAAATTTTGTATCCTAAACTCACTGTTCTTTCTGATTATAGTGATTATTAATGGTATTTAAAAATAAATTGGTCCCTTGTGAGCTAAAATTTATTTAATTTTACGTGTGTATATAGACACGTGATACTGGGCTGTAAATCTAACGCGAAGACTAAAAAAAATGCCGCTCAAGTCCGATGTCGAAAAATAGGTCTTCTAGGGTAACTTTTAACGTAGATCACGTTTCTGAATTTACTTTTGTGTAAAACAAAAATTTTGCGGCTCAATTTGAAAAAAATGTTTGCTCCATTAAGCGCGCACAGCAACAAGCAAACAGCTGAGCTGGCGCTCACTACTCTTTTCTTTTCTCAGAGCAAGTACAGTAACAAGCAAAGAGTTAAGCGTGCGTCTCTGAGGAAAAAATGAGTAGTGAGCGCCAGTTCAGCTGTTTGCTTGTTGCTGTGCGCGCTTAATGGAGCAAACATGTTACAAATTGAGCCTCAAAATCTTTGTTTTACATAAAAATAAATTCAGAATTGTGATCTACGATAAAAGTTACCCTAGAAGACCTATTTTTCGACATCGGACTTGAGCGGCATTTTTTAGTTCCCGTGTAAGTATAAATTTTTTCCACAAAGCTGTTACTGATAGCGCTCTAATCTTTTCTGCAATATTTTACTTACTCAATTTTACTATATATGTGGGACGTCTTTCAGATTGGTACTTAACGGTTTTAAAACCACATGTATTTGGTTAAAATATTTTAAAAGAAGGGTTTGCGCAATCTCTGGGCATATTTCGCTTGAAAATCATTCATTTAAAAAGTTACCCGAGTTAAACGTTGATTCAAATATAGAGCTTAAGTAAGCATTTAATTTATGATACTTCCAGATATAAATTTTGATTTGAAAAACGTTTACTTCATAAAATTCACGAGTTTTGAACCACCGCGTGGGTTGGAAAAGTGGATATTTTTTGAAGTAAATCTTTTTCAAATGAAAATATATGCCTGGGAGTCACATAATCATTTACTTCAATAACCTTCATATTTGAATCTGCATTTACTAGCAGAATTTTTGAAGTTAAAACTATTCAAACGAAAATACGCATATAGATTGCATACGCGATACAAATATAAGTATTATGATTTGCATTAAATATATTGTACGTGGACTTTTAAAATGTACATTTTATCTTTCAGAAATATTGAAAACTTGCAAAATGGACCATTCGGCAGATATATTGGAACTTTTAATGGTTTACCTTGTTATAGCATTTTTCCTAATAGCTCTTAGTGCTCCACAAGTTGCCGTTTTGTTGAATTCGGATCCATTCAGAATGATTATCGAAGATTTTCAAATATTATCAAATAGCCTTCTTCTAAAGACTTTCATAATATTTATTCTATTCCTACACTGCACTTTTGTAAAAGTTCGATCATACGCTACATTTATTTGATTTATATCAACATTTACCATATTTTTGATCTGTTTAAGATGAATTAGTACAATTTCACACATTAATAATTCTGTAAAAATACTATACTCACCTTTGAATTATTCAACTAACCGGAATGTCATCGGTAAGGATACTTGCTGGAGAGATAATATCTGCAGGAGTTGTTTTATGTGTTGTGGGCACCTGGATCATTATAAGCGGAGGGAATTTTCCCCTTTTGGTCCACTGTATAATGACTCTAGTCATAGTTGTAATTTATATTGTGATTGCTGAAACAATTCACAAATTGTTGAATGTGACGAACTGATCAGAAAACTAATAGGTAAAATATGGCCTAGAGAGAAACCTAGAAGTGTACCCTTGGCTAGCAATTTCGAAAACATAGCTAAGAAAAAGGTTTTCGGTTCTCAAAAACCTTTAACGTTTTACTGCGCAACAGTATCATTCGACGGAGAAACAAAACATAATTATTAATATAATATATTTATAAATACTGTTATCATGGTGCTTTTAACGCGAAATGGAATTTAGTCCTAAATATTATGTTAGTCGCACTGGCAACATCACTTTTAGATTCCGTCTTTATTAAATGTGCACACGATATAGTCCACAGCTTCAACTGGTCTTACAAAACGCAGCAGTGTTTTCTATCAAATCTAAAAATTGTTAAGTTAGTAATTCCTACAATCATTAAGTACTGGTTTACGTGATTTTTCAGATTTTTTTTTAATTTCAGGCAAATACAATTTTTCCAACGTGCTTGGAAATTTTCTCTTACTTTGTATATTGGGAGCATCAACACTTGCTTTTGCACTTGTTAACCTTGGATTTATTTTGCTGGACTTTTATAATTTATTGATAGCTAGTCTGGAGGGTCAATATTGTCCAAATAAGCTGATAACTAATGTCGTTTTGTACACACTTTTCTCATATGAGGGTCAACTCCTTTTCACCACTTTACGCTTTATACTGTTAACTCTATTTCATGAAGCTGCTACTCGAATATATTTAATGACCGTATTGCTGAAGAAACGTCTAAGTTTAAGGAACATGAGTATTTATCAAGAAATAAGTGTCGTAACTCGTTCACTTTTTGTCGTTGAACAGTTGCTATCAGCAGTTATGCTAGGGGTAGCATTCGTATTTATCTTTGTTGGAAGTTGTACACTGATTGTATATACAAAACAAAACAATGCGATTTTGGCAATTCCTGGCTTACTACTAGCGTCACTTACGGTGTTTATATTGCAGGTCTTATTTTTAGCTGGGTGTACCTTCTTTAAACTGTCAACTGCTCGATTGGATAAGTGGAAGTTCGAAGTAAATTTATTTGATAGTGGAAGCCCTAGCAAAGCGTATATACGTAGAGTAGTTAAAAGTTTGCAGGTTATATCGATTCCTGCAGGAAACGTAGGAATAATTGATACGGATATAAAACTAAATTATATGCATAATTTACTTGACTATATAGTGAACTTTGTGCTTATGCTAAATGATTTACTTTCTTAGAAACATTTTGTAACTCGAAGAAAACGCGTGGACAGTAAATATACCTTAATAAAAATTGGTGTTGAAGTCATATGAAACCTTTTTGTAATAGTTATATCAAGAAACAAGATATATATTTAAGTATTAATTAATTTTTTTGGAATAAAAATATAAAGCTTATGTTGTGTGTGTTTAATGTTGGTTAAAAATTTGGATTAAAAATTTTAACCACCTAAATCAAACCGTTTGTTCCATTTTTCTCCTTGTATGCTTTGATCAACAGTCAGTTATGCTTATGCCAGATACACGCTTAACATATTTATTTTTCAGCTTTAGTATTTTTTTTAGTTAAAATCTAATATTGCCCTCTATGCAAGTCTAGTTTGAACGCTGAGCCATAAATCTTTTTATGTGCTGATACGGAACCAGAGTTTCATAACCAATAGATGAAACTTAATAGACGTTGGATAATTTTATATCTTTTGTCTTAAATTTGGCTGCGATTCGGTTTGTCTTAATGATTATATGTAATATAAATTCGACTACCGTCCACTATCACTATTAGGACCAAACATTCCAAATGAAATATAAATGTTTTGTAAAATATCATCACAAATGTCAAATTGCAACCGTGTTATTACTACCGCTAGGCCAACACAAAATGTATACCTTACGTACAAAGGTCAAAATTTAAAATGATCTGGTCAAAAATTTCCACTCATTGAAAATTTATTAATAAATAAGTTTATAAATTGGAGCAATACAAAACGAAAATCTAATTTCCCATAACAAATTAAAGTTTAGCAACACATTGTTATGGTCTGATAGTTTACCATAAGCTATTTTGGATCCATCACGCAGCAAGCATTGAAAGAAGAAGCTTATGTCTACAAATTTGGAATAATTTTTAATATTGTATGAGTTTTGATATAAGAAGAAGTTACATTTTTTTCGGGAATGTAACTAATATTATACTTTTAATCGTTTGTATTGCATTAGAATTATTTTGCAGACTAAAAGACTAAACACTACATCGAGACAATTAAACCTTGCATTAAAGTTAACAAGTTTCTTTTTTCCGAACCAAACATGTTTGCTATAATATACATTTTCAAACTTTTGTATTAGTTTAAGACTAATAAATAATTGATTTTATACAATATTTAATTGAAGCTTTAACTATGAGCATATTCATAAGAAACTTTTGGCAGAAAACTTTCCGTTCGCTATAAAATTTGCTACAATAAGCCAATCGCGCCTTGCAAAGTATTTCTGAAATAAAGAACAGGTTTTCAACAAAACGTCAAAACTATAAGGAATTCTAGCTGACTGTTGTAATTAAAAATGCTTTCAAAAGCTCGAAAAATCGCTTTTTACATTCTGCACCGCAGCTATTTTTACCTTCCTGACCACCCAGTTGCATGGGATCATGAACAAGAAAAACTCATTCAGAATAACGCTAGATATTCTAGGATACATTTTCTTTTTGCCCTACTTATAAATTTTCTTATATCTGCTGGTTCAATTTATGACATAGTTGCTTTCCTTCTCATCAGACCACGAGAGGATTATAACATGGGATACGCTGGTCTTCACACTATAGTTGCGATACTAACACCACTTCCAATATTAGTCTTTTTAATAATGCAACGCCATCCCGAAACCTTGTATGTGATCAACGAGTTATTTGAACTTCGGAAAGTATTTGAGATGCACAGAAGTAAGTATACAAACAATTTATTATTGTTATAAATTATGTGTCTTATTTACACATGGATTTGTGTAATGCTTCCAGAATCATGGAATGAAAAGCATACTGTTGGCATGTTGGACATCATTTTAATCTGCTGTGCTATACTTATACCACCAATTCCATGTGTTATTTTGACTTGTTCAATATATTTTCAATTCGATCCTTTTTTTCATACTTGGGGACTTACTTGATGATCCAAACTTTGAACACGTTTCAACGTTTGTTTATATTTTATGCTTGGCATAAAGAGTTTGCTTGACATGTTGCGGTTTCGAGTGAGCACGAACAATTTCAATGGCTCTAATGATTGTATTTCAGGTTCAAGACTTGTTTTAAAGACATTGTTTGGATTTGCTAAACTTAAAAAGTTGTGGATTCGAGGCTACTAGAAGCAACTTTATTTGAATTCAAAAAACTTAGCACTGTGGCTAATATTACAAGACCTTCGCTTCAAGAGTTATTAGGCATTTTTGTAACTGCAGCTTTTGGGCATTTGTGATATTGTCGTAGGAGATTTTTAAAGCTTATCAAGTGGTCCCATTTGCCCTAAACAAAATTACAATGTTTGTCTGGATAATAGCTTTCTTTGCTTTAATTCTGGATTTGACAATAATTTTGCGATTTTGTGAGAGATCAAAACTATTAGCTAAACGGCTCAAAAGTGAGACCATGTTAATACATTGTAATTATTGGACAATCGCTTCACGCTAAATGCAGTTACTTTTAATTAACACGAGCAAATCTTTCATGGTAATACGAATGTATTACTATCCGTTTTTACGTTTTGATGAGCAGTTTTGTAAAGATTGCACCAGAATTTTTTTTGGTAGAATATTTGATGCTATACTAATACTCTAGAATATCAAATTACTATCTTATTTTATCTAATACTTGTCTTAGCCAAATATTATAAATAAATACGTATTACCTAAGCTAACCTCCCTATAACTCAAACCTTATTATTACCATTCAACATAATGTTGTACCACATTTATGTGATGCAAATTTCCTAAAATAAATATGTCATTCGTCATTGTCACAGAGTTTACCATATAGTTCAGTATATTAAAATTAAGCAGATCAATCAAATAAGCAAGCATATTTGGGCCAGGACTCAATCAGAAATGACTCATGACTTCATATTATCTACTTGCTAAATATACAAATAAGTTCAAGAAATTAAGTTTTTGTATTGAGCTTTTAATTTTTTTAAAAATCACTTGAAAATTGCGTATAATAAAATAAATTTAGTTTTTGGTTTCCCCATTGTGCTTTCAGCCTGAGATTGGCAAAAATTTTAATAAATGGAAGCCAAATACCTTACAAACGCAATGTGATACAACTAAATACTGTCATCAGCAACAATATCGAAATGAGCTCAGTTGGTAGACCAGAATTTTTGTTTAATTGTGCTGAAATTATTTAGCTTTATAGCAATAAATGCGTAGTTATTTATATCTGTTTTATAGATATTTAGAATTCGAATAGATTATAATTACACCATTAAATAAACTTGTCAAACTTTGTTTTTATTAAATTGTTTAGGTATAAAAGCTTTGATTTTTTTTGCATGTATAGGTATAGTAGAAAACAAAAAGCATGTCTGTGGTATATTCGTATATTGTCAATCCATCTACATAACCGAAGCCTGGAACTTTGTTAACTGCACGAAATCTCATTTGCTTTCATCCAGTTCATCAACAACACAGCAAACAAGCAGTGAGTAAGCTATTCTTCTTCTGTCTATCCTATGTCTCTCCGTGATACCTGTCCATGATAGCAAACCTACACACACAGACATACACACACGATTTTTCACTACTCAGCTCTTCTCTTGCTTCCCTGTCTATATATATATATGTTTATCTTATTCCGAATTATAATATGACAAAGGCTATAAATATATGCAGTAGACTATGATAGCCAAACATGTTTTCTGAAAAACAATACTATCATTTTATAATACAAACGTTTGTGCTCCAATTCCATTGATGAATAATTTAGTTTTTATGTGGCTTTTTTAGTTATTAAAACAGCTTTATTTCAACCAAACCTAACTTATATTCTAGCGGACAAACATATTTCCACTGATATTGTGCAAACATGTTTGTTCTATGGGCTGACATAAAATAAGCCAATTATAGCTATAATAGACCCATCGTTTTGAATTTAAATGTTTTGTAACGTGACGTCATTAATTTAAAGCTGTATGAGTATTTGGTTTTATGTCATGTCAAAAATATACATTGGTTTCATTACATGACCTCTTAAACTACTTTGACTATTTTGGTTAATTCCAACATAACAAATTACGTAAGTTATAAGTGTAAACATGTTTTTGATTTTAGAAGTCTAGACGCAAGTTGACCTATTTCTTGACAACAAAATTTTACATTTGTAGCCGTAAACAAGAGAATATTTACACCTGTTTGTAAAATGACTATGACAAGAACATGTTGACTCGAAAGAAACTTACATTCCGTAAGTCTGGAAAGTATTGACAAAAACGATAGATACAAACCATTTCCGGTAGTTTTGCTCTATATTTATTTAGTGCGACACGGTTTAATTAAAAACATACAGGTTTTCCGCTGACGTATCAATTATTGAGTGTATATACTAACAATCATTCCGTCTTTAGTCATTTCTGCTTTTGAAATCAACCCAACCAAGACGTGTAAGTCATGTACGGTTCGGGTCTAAAAAACTTTCTACAGGTTTATTTTAAAGCTTTTTTCTTCAAACACTTCTAAGTAACTTGATATAAGTAAACTTTGACATAGAAACCTTATCATTACCTTATAATATAATGTTTTAAATTTAAATTTGCTGTGTGTATTTAAGTTAAAAGGATTAACACTCATAAGAATGCATTAGATTATATTAGGAAAACAACACATTTTTGGTAACAAAAATGTATGATTAAACTAAACTATTCAAGTCGTAGCAATGGTAAGTAATTGAATCCCAAGTATGCAAGTTTAATTGATGTATTGTAAAGTAATCACTTTTTTTAATCGTTTAATTGCACTTAAACTACGGAGCAGACGAGACAAAAAAAACAATTTGGATATTCCTTTGGATATTTTGCTAAACGCTTTCAAACATCATCGGGCACCTACTCAGTTCATCGGGCATACAGGTCTTTCCAATATCAATTTATTTTTTCATAATTTTAAAATTAAATTATGATTTTAATGATCTATATAACAAGATGGCCTAACCTGTCACCGCACTGACACGGGTTTTCACTCTACACCAATATTTTACAGTAGGACGGCTAGTCTCAGATATTCACAGGCACTAAATAGAATTTACTTGTTGAACTTAACTATCTCGTTACGCTTAGGGTATATCTGCAAGGTAAGCAGAGAATACTACTCCATTCAATTCCAAAAGATACGAATAGCTGTTTCACAATTTATCGCTAAGATTCAATGCAGATCCAAAATCGGAATTGTAATTACAAATTAATAACTTTAAATCTATGTTTGAATTGGTCTAAAATCGCTACATTGCAATACTACTCGGTTTTTATATTTGAATTTACGATAGTAGCCAATAATCGACTGCTAGTACTACCAATAGAAACAACAATCCCTAATTAAAAGATTGGTTTAATCAGAAATGCAAGATTATTTGGATGCTCTGTTATGATTGTTAATCGCAATCCTTGAATGGCTAGTACTCTTTTAATTCTCCGGGAAAAGGAAAAACGTGGGTGCATAACTCACCATACAGCTGGTAAAACTGAAGACAATGAAAATAATTAGCTGTATTTTTTTTCAGTTTCCAATTTAATCAGCAGAATTTAAATATAGTGCGTTATAAACCACTTGACTTATCAATGACTCGTTGGGTTCTAATTACAATCAGAGTTTCTTTGTCGAGTCTACCGAATGCAAACCGATTTCTTTACTTTACAAGGGGTCTTAATAAACGAATGTACCTGAAATGTGTAATCCTATATTAAAGGATAAATTCAATTTGGAGAGTAAGTCCAAGGTTACATAACATAAAATATTTGTAAAAAAATAACAATCTAATTACGATTATCTTTTAAATTTCAACTCAAGGTATATTTGCCAGGTAAGCAGAGAATACCAACGCATTCATTTCGCACAACGTATTAATGCTAATGTCAAATCTTGTTTAGAATTACGAAATATTATCTTTTCAACTTTCTAAAAATAGTTTTTGAATTGCAATAATGCAATATTATGTGGTCTGAGGTAGTTATAGCTAAAATGTAAGAACCGGTAATAGGGGTTACTAGCTGTTATCGTTAGAAACCACTACAGTTATACAACTATAGTTTTTTAAAGAGAAACGTGGAAAGATGTTTTATGATGCTGGCAAAAACAGGAACACCGAAATTGCGTACAACAACAAAATTGATAAGACGAAGAAAATAAAGTTATTTTAAGAATACAAAAAATTACATATGCACATGATTAATTCAGTAAAATTTGATTAGGGTAAATAATCTTAGACTTTATGGGCGTATGTTTATTAGGTATAAGAAATTCCTTTGAAAATTTAGAAAATACTACTCTGTTTTAATCGTACGAATGGTAGGTTTACACAATTCTGCGATTTTAAAAAACAATCAAGATATTCCAATTTTTCATTCAAATAAAATATGTAGGTTATCTCCGAAGCCGAAATATCACCGCATAGTAATTTTAGATTCAACACGTTAACATGGGGTTTTGAGGTACATCAATATTATACGGTGGCATAACAAGTAGCAAACTTTGACGGATGTGAAGTTGAATTCGTATGTTCCACTTTCTTATGTCGGTAAACCTATGGAATATTTGCAAGGTAAGCAGAGAATACTAAAACATTCATTTAACACAAATGATTATTGCGGATATCATACTTTGTTTAGAATTACGAATTAATAACTTTTCAACTGTCTGAAAATAGTTTTTAAATTGCAATAATGCAATTTTCTGAGCTCTTCGTGTATGTTACTACTACAGTTATACAAATTTTTCTTTTAAGAGAAACACAGAAAGATGTTTGATGATGATTACGAAAAAATAAGATAATGAATTTATGTACAACAACAAAATTGATAAAACAAAGAAAGTGAAGTTGTAGGAAAATAAAATTACTAGCTGTAATTACATAGAATTTCTCATTTTAAGAATACGTAAAACAACATATGAAAATGTTTTTTGATAGATTAATTCAGAAAAATTTGATTTCGGTAAATAATCTTAGACTTTAGGGGGATATATTTATTAGCTATTAGAAATTCCTTCGACAATTTAAAAATCCTGACCATTTACTTTTCTCACAATAGAACCAAAAAATATAGAAATTCACTTGACTTTTAACCTAAGAAGCTTGTAAAAGTAATATGTAGGGTGTTATATAAATTCAATTGGGTGACAAAGTATTTAGAAGAAAATGAGTTATTAAATTGATTCTTGATATGCATGTATATTTCTCCTCATGAAAAAACAATACAATGTAGATATTGTTATTTTAATTTCTGTGTTGAATAAACTGCTGCTTAAAACTGTTTAAAAAAAATTGATATTTCCAAGGGAGTGAATACAAATGTTTGCCATTCATTTGATTGGTATTCAATTAAAGCTTTTTTATAATAACCGTGAATTTTGAAAAATGTATAATTCAATGACATGTTTTCCTAATAGTAATTTATCAATATGACTAGTTTCTAAGTGTTTGTTAATATATATTTTCAAATTGTATCCTTTAAATAAGCGTTAAGACTTGTTTCATTTTCGACGATGCCAAAGGACATGGTTTGATTAATATGAAATTGTTATTATGTCGACGTTTCAAGTGAATCTGTTAGTCATCATAACGACTAAATGGATACATAAACACATAGATGATAATTACATCTTACACTTTAACAACTTATACGAATTATGTTCTTTCGAGGAATTAGGATGACTGTAAACTGTTAAGAACATGAATATTCCGCGTAACATTGGTTTAAAAAAAACTTTATTTTTTTATATTTTATACATTTTCAACAGAAAATAAACACGAATCTGAATAAAAATTAATCCGTTGGTGTTTGGACCACATCACCCAGAAGTTATTTTAGACTAAAGACTATTTTATAAATTTTAGTAGTTGGGTGTGCCTTAAGCAATATGATGCATGATATGATACGGCAGGGCAAACATGTTAAAATACAAATTGTATCTTCAAAACAGGACTAATCGAGCATACATAGAAATTCTGAAATGCAGAAAAGCATCAATACCAATTTTCAATTTGTAGAGATGAATTATTAAATACTCTGGACAGCTTTTTGTATTTAATGATTTCAAGTTTTATGTGGTTTCCATACTTTGATCGAATCGAATAATCGTTTTTGATCGTGGTATTTTTGGCTGTTGTGTCTTACCAGAAGAAACAGTATATCATACAGCTTTTGATTTGACTCATCATAAATTTACTATGAAAACAATAATTTTCAAGTTATCAAATTGGTAATACCAAACGACATGTGTTTAGCCATCTTGTGACATGGATGTCGATGCATGCAATTTGGCATTTACGTAAAACTAACGACCAAAATCGTAAATAAATTGCTCGTACTTGTCATCTTTGTGTTACGAGAAAATTGTAAACGAACAACTTGATGGTTACGATCTAGTTTTGCGTGTTTTTGAAGTTAATTTAAATATTTAACGCTCTTATACCTTGGAAGCTCTGCACACAGATTTCCTGCTATGTAGAGACCATTTACAAACTAGTATTTCATATTGCATTGCGGAGTAACATAGGATGTATATGCAAAAAAACAGTAAAAGTAGTGAGTGTGTACCGGATTAACTTTGACGTATTAGTATGCGTATCCGACTTAGTACTTATCAAGTAAAAACGAATTTCAGAAAAAGTATTCTGGTATGCATAAAAAATCATCATGTAATCCTCATTAGGAGTCAAAGTTCAACATTTAATGTGATATACACGATTTACTCAATTTTGGTGGTATAAAACGGTCGGAAGGATTAATTTATCCCGAGGATTTACTGACGGACAAGTATGTACGTTCACAAAGTGAATGCAAAGTAGCTGGTGTAGATTACGTTACTATTTTACTTAAATTTCATATTTCAATGCAAGTTTTGGTATAATTTGAATTTATATTGATTTCAAAAAATTAACACAAACAAATCGATAAAGTTTTTTGTGTTTTATCTAAAAATGTTTGCGAAATTATCCTCGCTAAAACATGTTTTGTTAGTTTATTTGATTTTGCAAAGTCCGATAAGAGGAATTCTGGTATTATTTAACATTTTTGAAATCATGACCTCTTGTCTGCGTAATTAAAACACTTCAAATTAAAAAAGCACTTATCTATAAATTTGAAAATATTTTCATTTAAAGAAATATTATTGCAAAGTAAATTGCGTCCAAATTTAGCACGAGAATTTTGCACATGCAACAAATCATTGAGGCAATATTGGTTTTGAAGTCATTTATGATTACTAAGTAAAATACACTAAATACAACATTAAACTATTACATATTGCATACACATATTACATTATTGCAAGCGATTTTTTATACTTCGACTTTAAGTTACTTTAATTCATAGTTACTTAATATTATTTAAATTCCAAAAGGAGCTTCAGAAGTTTTCATTTTTTGCTGATTTTTCAATCTAAAATATGCTTTTCTTTAAGATTGATTAAAGTTGTTGAATAAATAATGTTTTCACTTTCCAA
>JAQFZG010003196.1:0-14224 GCA_034695465.1 Entomobrya nicoleti | reverse complement strand
AAAAGGAGGGGAACGCCAATCTAAATACATGGACTTGTGAAAAATTTGCATATTGGCAACTTATATAAAAGAGATACTTACCAGCAAGACTGTGCAACTCCCACAAACAGTTCTTTAAACTAAAACTCGACAAGATCGTTTGTTTAGACAAGTGTTAAGTATAAAACGGGTATTTTCTCTAGTGTTTCACCATTAATGAGTCATACTATGCAAAGCAAGCCTGGAAATAATATAAGATTAAATTTATGACTTTATTTTTTATCATGATAAAAAAGTCACAGAGAAAACACACCCCGTGAATCTCTGTTGAATACATATTTACTTATTAAGATTTTTAATTAAAATGGTCGAAAGATCGTGAAGCGAATCAGTAGCTGCAGTAAATGTGGTAGTGAATGAATTTAAGATAAAAGAGGTGTTTGTATGATGGTGGGTTAATTATCAAAGTGAAAAATCTTATTCTAGGTGTCTTGAAAATGAATAAATGCAATCAAGGCAAGCGATGAAACTGATAAATGTGTATAGAGCCGGAAAGGGGCATAAAAGGGACGGCTATTTCCGTTAATGGATATTTGCTGCAACCATTGTCTTATTTTCATTGGTGTACAGTGTTCATTGTTGTATTTTTCATGCTACTGCACCACGAGTACAATTTGTTACGGTACATGTTAAATGTGATATTTATGGCTGTTTTTAGTACAAAAGGAGTAATCGTGTAATCGAACACCATATATCCACGAGTAGAAAAAGATGAATCGATACAACTTTTGTTGTATCAGATGGAATCGTAATATTCGTATAGTATAGTACCATTGAAAATTGAAGTGGTCCTTAGTTTTGGTGGCTTTTGGGCAAACCACACAATGGATACTATTGACCATGTTATTCAATCAGTGTGACAACAACATTCGTGATGGACGATCGAATTGTAGACTATTGTGTATGAACAAAATTGATAAAATTCATAGAGAGTGAAACTCGCAGCCAAACATGCATCATGGCAGAAGGGCAACAAATTGTCTGGGCGTATCAAGTGCAACCAAAATAAATTGGTTGTGGTGAAATAATAATAACGAAATGGATAGCAAGTAAAATGAAATTTTATTTGTATTGTAAGGGTATAAATATTGAATACAATATGGAACCACACATTTTGCTCTTCTGCTGCTCATTGATATTCAAACAAAGGCAGTGATAAAATAATGTTTTAAATGTGGACAGCACTAATATAGGTAGCCAAACACGAAACAAATCACATCAGCAATGTTTTTGGAGTTCGGTCGTCATTTGTACACTGTACAAATTGCAATAGTAAAGTACGATGTTACATTTGTAAGGATTCTTGATGGATAGACCGAGTTGTTGATGGAGACATGGAAGCCAAAATGTATTTACATTTGCACCCAAAGTGTATGAATTCCAATAACATGAATTACTCCATGAAGAAAATACATATTTTCTCTACAAGACGAGAAAATGGAAATGCGTATGGTTTCCTCAAAAGTCCAAGAGTTTACTTTGTTTGCTTTCTAGCTTCAAGTTATGTGCTTATAACCATTCAACCAAACTAGCCATGTTTGTATTACACCACTTTATTAGGTATAGAGAGTTGCATGAACACCACCGGAAAGAATATAGCTTATATTTGTATTTCGTATTGAATTTCACTAGGTTGATTTTGACAAACGGTTATTGCGACAACATGGTTTCCTTGAGAGGAGTAAATAAATTTGTTGGGTTCAACGTGTATGTATGTGTTTATGTCTGTGTGTATGGATTGCGTTTTACTGCCGCAATTGCAAATGCAGCAGCAAGTTCCTAGAACCAAACTCCCTTTGAAAATCTATACATGGATGGATGACTTCGGCCAAAATGTAAACTTTGCTGCTAACACTACTGAACGCTGTATTGAGGAAAGTGATGGAGTGAATGTCGGAATAGTTTGAAGTGCCACAAATGACACCAAATACATTTTCCTGTTACTTCTACTTCCACAGTCATCATTTACTACTTTTATTTCCAACACGTTATAGTTTAACACACACGCGTTCAGTTTCAAACTCAAATGTACACTCCTTCAGAGTTCTTTCAATATTTCTTTCCATGAATGCGGAGAGGGCGAACCTGAGGGTGATGTTGGTATAAAGGAAAGAATCCAAAAGCACAGTCAGATGGCAACAGTGTGAGAATTTTTTTCGATTCAAACAACAAGCGACTTGCCAAACGCCATCGTGATATATTTTTTGTTTCTTTGTAAGCTTCTCTCTCTCAAAGTCTACCTTATCTACATCTACAACAACTCTGCTTATCATACACGTCTTTTTTTATGTTGCTGTTGTGTTGTTGAGTGATCGAAATGAAAAGAGGTCTTTGGCCTTGTAGTTATTGTCACCTTTTTGCCACCACCGCGAAGCAAATATGATGATGATGATGATGTTCTGTCAGTGTTTACCGATGTGCACACGGTACACACACGCTTATTTATCATTTTATTTTATTTATTCTATGCAAATAACTTGTCCACACTGCGTACCAGGCAGAAACAGTAAAAGCGCATTTCCATATAATATTCGCACCTATTCCATATCGTAACTTCCGTCTAGTTCCAGACATTTTTTGGCTTTATTTGTAACAGAAAAAGTCACTTTTCTCTCCATTTCTATCAACGTTCTGCACCATTCAATCGTAAATTTATAAAGTGCACTGTCGAGTTTTTTTATTCTTTTGAATGCAATACTGAATGTTAACAACTTCAATTTCTTCTGGCAATTTTCTTGAACGCAGTCACCTGCATGTACCTAATAAAATATACATAGACCTGTCGGTATGTTTATTTCAAAGCTTTCCTTTCCTAGCAAAAGTTTTTCTGTCCATTTTAGATTAGAGTATGTACCTGTTATTTGCTCAAGACTTCAAGTGTTATATTTACGCGTGGAGTAATACAAATAACTTTGTTTCACTTTTCTACTTTTGACACATTGCGTCGCAGTTTTTACTCTGTCGATGGCCAAGAAAAGCGCCTTGTGTGTTTAAGTAAATGAAAAAGTTCCCGATAAACAATTTTAACTGACAGGGCTAGTTGCTCCTACCACTTTATAAAACCACAACAAAAACCTACTGACATAACACAGCCCAGAATAACATGTCGCAGACTTTGTATCTACCTGAATGACAGCTGGAGGCACAGATGAAAGAGGAAAACTATTTGTCATCAAGAATTTTTCTTTCAAACAAACAGATGTGAATAAAAGTATGAAGCAAGGTGAAAGGACACTTGCTGCTACTATGTTGATAGTCTTCGTCTCTACTTCGTTCAGTGGAAATTATATTAAGTTTTCTCTACGCTTCAGAAAAAAATAAGAAATAAAATAAGAGTACACAAAGTGAAATCAGAGCAAGTAGCAGCAGGAGTTCCAGGAATATACGACAAGACGCACTTTTTCCATCACAAGTCTGTGTACATTTGGATTATAGTTTTAAAGAAAAAGTGACATCTTGGAAATCTTTTATATTTTTTGTTTCCTCTATTGTATCTTCTTCTTGTTCTCATCTCACTGCATTTTATTTTCTCCTCTACAACTTTTCTTGTTGGAGACTGACATATGCACAAGGTTGCAGCATACAGATGAAAATAAACTGCAAAAGCACATTGTACCTTTTACATAGTTTGTGTAAATGGAAGCAATATCACTTTAAACAAAATCACGAAAAATATTTGCTCCCTTCTGCTTTTTCCATTTACTACGCATCGTCTGCAGAGAAGGGAAAAAATCATCTTATTTCTTTTTCTTTAATACAACACACTACATTGGTTCTAGTTATTGGAAGGTAAGAACAGACAAGGCATAAAAAAAGTAAACATGTGTGTATACATAAGCAAATTCCTGTTTACTTTCACTTGCTATAACACTAGCATACACAACGCACGAACCCAATAACAACTCACTTATAGCAGAAGAAGCAGCGATGAATACATGCGTTTTTTTATCTTGTCGCTTGATGTAAATGCAAGTGGTGATGTGTGAATGAATGTGTCGGTTGTTGGTATGTCTTGCCATGCCTGTCCGATGGAATAAGCAATGTTAAAGGGATGTGACAAAACAAGCTAGATAAAAATAAAGAAAGTGCAGTTGTCTTTGTATAGTGATTGTGGGAGGCAGTAGACAAGACACGGAAGAAAGAAAGAAAAGAAATAGTAAAAGGTAAAGTGGCTTTATGTATGTTGCTTACTATTGCTTGTTTGTTGAACTATTCAAGCAACAATAACACAAAATTGGATGCACTAACTTCAAATAAATATTTTTACAAGATGATGTCTGTGCTGCGATGGTGGCTAGAATGGATGGGGAGATGAAAGCGCACACGAGTGAGAAAATGCATGCATGAATTTCATTTTCATGGAAAAGGTTACTAAACAAGTGTTACTTGTAGAAGTATATTTAAAATCTGATAGATATAAGCAAGCTCACATGAGAGAAATACTTGGATACATGCTTGTACTTTTTAGTAGCGTATTTGTGCTCATTTTTTGTATGCATGTGGTGGCATATCGGTTATCAGTTATACATTATAGAATTTGTTATGTAACAAAATCCTTGCAATTAAAAGTTCAATAAACAAGTTTTGTCTGTTTGAAAGCACAGATGAGTCGCACGTGTACACTGGGTGGCAATGAACTTAAGAATAATATTATATAGTATAAACGACGGGGGACATAAATTTCATCTTTGTAATCCAGCTATATTTGCTTTTCCAATTTTAGATTGGGAGCCAAATTAAAAGTTTCCGACGACTTTATGGAACTAAACATAAAAGTTTCTCTTTGAATTATTTATTTCCGCAGCGTTAGCTCCTTTTCCCTGATCCTCATCAAATGTAAAGTGCATAATAATTTAAGTGTTATGTATACAAAATTACGCAATGCACTTTTGTTTGTTGATAAAATACATGCATTCAACTCATACACTTTTAAATGCATGCACACAGAAGAAACAAATATAACCCTAATATGTATACCCTACCAATAATATAAATATAAAACTTTGCTGGTATGTTGATGTTTTATGTTTATTCTTATTGGCAGTGATAAATATTTATTTCACAATGAAAAATTTACAAGTTGACACAGCAGAAACCTCGAGTAAGGTTTTGTGAGAGCTATTCCGCAGCGCAAAAACTTGTCGTATGAAATGTTGTTGTCGTCCAAATGCCAAATGTCTTTATTTAAGTAACTTGCAGTGTTAGAAATAACTAACCACTGGAATGCAACATGCAACATTTCTTCCTCCATTAAAAATTTAACTTGTTTTTCTTTGGTGCGGTTATAAAGTAGAAGGCAGCAAGTGAAGGAATTTTCCTGAAGTTGAAGTAAACTTGCGTCTATGCCTTTCACCTTTATTTGTTTTCCCTTTGGCTTCACTCCCTCTGCTACACTTCACTTTAAAGTTTCCTTCAAAGTCTCACCGGCCTTGACATCTTAATTTTTCTTACTTCCAGTTGTTTTATACCTTAAAGGCGTTTCAATGTCAGCTCACCAATTTCCGTCAAGGTTTAAAAAATCTATTGCAATATAAATGCCATCGCTGTTAATAGTAATAAGATTATTTTGTAAATAAGCTCATCTGGCCGCAAACTCCAGTTTGCATCCAGTGTCTTCAAAGAGAATCAATCAGTTTTCGAAGTTTGCCCGTGATGGATCTTTCATGTTCTTTTTATCTGATGACAAGATGATGGGTGTTTGCCAACTATGCAGGTTTCATGGCGCTTCGGGAAGGAAACTCGTCGTTTTAGGCTCATTTATTGTAGTAATAACATCCAGCAAAGTTTCGTTTCATTTTATTAACGTTTGAACTAATTGATACAAAAGTCTCACATTTTAAATTACTGAAGTTCATTTGCAGGTATACTATTTTATGGATTATTGATGAAAGTCACGGGTGCTTTTATGGACGACATAAACAGTTTATTTTAAGAACTCAAAGAAATCATTCGGGTAAGCTTACATATATGCATATATTTAACTTATGCTCCTGTTTGTAATGTCTATATGTAAAAATGTACATGCATGATGAATGATGAAAGATGATGGATATGGATGAGTGTGATCAGAATAATCTTCACCCACTCATTTTGCATAACATTATCCTTCTTTTGAGAGGCAAAACTTGCTTCACGCAGCACTTTTCATATATATCACATTATCAGGATATCAGACAATGTTGTACGTCAGGGTAAATGCACATGGTCCGTTGAACATTTACCAAACTAAAAGCTGTGATTACCTTTTAACTCAAGATTCGCTCTCTTGCCTCACAGTTTTGGAATGGAAGGGATTTAAAGTAGACAAGTGAGCAGCCGTCCATACTCGTACACACATTTAGTTTGGCATCCATCCTGTAAAAGTACACATACATCCTCACATCTAGTTGCAGTCATTCATTTTTTTGGGTCATTCATACAAAAGTGAATCCCTTCACTATCATCACCACACACCACCATCATACACACCACCACTCCCATCAACATAAGTAATATCTTTCACTAACAAAGCTGAGCACACATACGCACACCAAGTGAAAAAGAGAAATGATAGTCAAGTCATAAGAGAAATGTTGGCTTTCCTCGTACTTAAACTGGAAAGGATTTGAGGCTTGCATAAAATCTCGAAATTTTCTACTATCCATCCATCCATTCAACAATCACAATGACTATGATAATTCTTGCGAGTGAAGTGGTGGAGTGCATGGGAAAAAGTACACCAAAACTAGAATTCTTTCTCTTCTTTTGCCTGGCATAATACGTAAAGTGAAGCTGACTTGACTGAAATGAAATGCTCAGCTCTCCTTGACTTTTTCCAATTTTCCATGTTTATTTATATACATTCCTTACTTTTATATAATATATCAAATATATGTACATTGATATGAGCAGTAAAGGACTTGTAAAATAGTATTCAAAAATCCTGGAAAAAGTGGAACTAGCAGAGTGAAGAATGTAAACTCACACAAATAAATGTTAGTGGAGTCGTAAAACGGTAAGGTTGATGCTGACGACTTGACTACGATGATGATGAATTTAATATATTGCAATGTAAATACTCGTAAAAGGACGATACTTTTACTTGTATACCTACAAATTAAACCAAGGTGTTGGTTTTTACATTATATGCTACTTTTATCGTATGAATATTCATGATCAATCTAGTTTTATTCATTTTCAGACAGTCTCTATTGGTTTGGTTTGTAAATTTGGGTACTATACGTGTGCACAGATACATACATACATAAACACACAAATGTATTTCATTTTCTGTAGAAAAAGGAGGAGAAAGACAGGAAAGTGTGGACTGTGTGGAATAATATGAGAGAATGCAAAAGAACAAAATGAAATTCGAATAATATTAGACACTATTTACTTTCCAACAAGATCATATAAAATAGGCATGTAGCACAAATGGTACAAAAAAGTGCTTCATACATTTGCTCCAATTTCCAAAGAGAGTGAATTGTTTGGCAGTGATGCGATGATGTTCCTATTTTGAAAGAAACAGGCAGAGAAGAAGACGACAGCAAAGAAAGGTAAAACTGCTGGCAGCGTTAGGTTACATACATGGCCATGTTCGGTACGATAAATATTGAAAGGGGATCCATGCAGATACAAAAAAAATTTAGCCAACGAACGTGTACAAATCCTCGAGGGAAAATAAAAAACGTGCATACATGCATGTCTCTTCGTAAGTGAGGGAAAATGGGATAGGACCAAAAAAAGTAGGAGAAAAGGGGTCTTATTTGCTTAAGATCTCAAGGTGAAACAGGATAAAGGTTTTATATTCTTATATTTTAAAAGAAAAAAGTGAGGTTCACATAAAAAGCACGACGCTTAAAGAAGAAGAAATGATTTTATTGAAGGCCTTCCATAGCAGTTCCTTTTTGTCATACTTGTAGAGATAAAATTTCCCCTGCTGCTGTTTGAAA
The DNA here is from genome assembly GCA_034695465.1 of Entomobrya nicoleti. Taxonomy (NCBI): domain Eukaryota; kingdom Metazoa; phylum Arthropoda; class Collembola; order Entomobryomorpha; family Entomobryidae; genus Entomobrya; species Entomobrya nicoleti. The sequence goes on along the minus strand of JAQFZG010003196.1, from coordinate 6,251 downwards.
TGGTACATGTGAAAAGTTGTAAATTTGATAGCAGAAATGGATGTGCGGTGATGGGGAGGAAAAGTTTTAATGGAGATAATGATGATGACACGTAATGTGGTCTGACATTGCTTTACTCGCTTTGGTGAAATAAAAACTATTCTTGTAAATATGTGTACATATTTGAATTGGTATTAGAAAGCACACGTGCAAAACGCAAAGGAAATTATTTTATGAATAGGTAGAGAAAAAATGATTCTTTGGTTTCCTTTCACTTTCCTGTTATATCTCTTAGATAACAAGATGACGAACGAAACACGCTTTTGTTGATGCACTTTTCCAATATTTCTTAGAAACAGCAAAGAGGAAAAAATGAAATTCATGATGATGCGGATGAGTAAAATGAATCTCCCTAAAATGTGTAGAGATGCTTTTTTTCTCCAAAATTTCATCTTTCAATTTTCACACAACAAAGCTTATTATTGATGATGGAAGCTGAAAACCTACTGGATGGGTTGAGTGAGTGAAAGAACGACGAGTGAAGCAGAGGGTGAGTCGCTGAGTTAGATTTATGCGGTGTATTCAAACACACTTGTTAGGCTAAAGATCAAAACCCTTTTGAATGACAGGTATTGAATTTTTTAATGTAAGGTTTTGTATTTAAACCCTTCTGCGTACAAAGTCTTCAAAGCAATGCGATTATTTCTGGAATGAATAAAAAGATAAAAAAATATGAAAAATCTGTGCACCAAACAAACAACCATGAATAAACTTACTCAAACTTCCAAGTTTTTGTTTGATAATTCGGAAACAGAACACATGCTTCATATAGCTAATCATACAACCTTACATTAATCAATACAGATACATGGTATGCATGTGTGCATTGGCAGGTTGCAAGTTGCAACAAGCGCATTCTAAAGATATTCTTGATTGTAATTTTATTATATTGCAGTCGGGATGCAATTGAAATTGCCAGAAAAAAGGGTCGTGTTCACAGAGTTCATTTACAAAATGTCAATGTAGGAGCAGACCTCACAAAAGATTTTCAGGATAAATCGATAAAAAATGGCCGTGACCGGAGCCACTTGAATGACTATTGAAGAAACTTGAAGATGATTAATGAGAGTGGACATGAAGTGACTCTCAATAAAGAAGGAAACAAAAAAGTTGATCACGTTGTTCGCGGTAGGGGTCCAGAAGAAGTTCGAATTTGAGTGCTGAGTTCTTTAACGAGCTAACGGACCAGAACCATTCGATTTAGATTCTGCTCCTCAATTCAACTAGCCAGTATATTTTTTAGAAAATGGAGTCAAGCTTTAGGGCATAAGCATCGAACAAATACAGATTTATACTATGCACTATACGTGTACTTGAAGGTGTGTGTAGCTAGCTACGAATCAGAAAATAAAAATGTATGTTCGCTATTCAGCTACTGTTGTTCGAGATACATACATGAAAATGTTTCTACACTAATTTATTTTTTTGCTATTTGACATTATACTAGGAAGCAAAGTTACTGTCTCGAGGCTCGTAAAACAAAATATTCATGAGACATCTTCGTATCTCTTAAATCAAAATGCACATGTTTTGTGATTTCGTTTTCCTTAACTCATTCATAATCTATGATGTCATTGAAATACAGGGGTTCTCGTTTCTCGTAACCTATTTTACTTAGCATGTTGTGTTTGCGTTACCATATACGCATATTATACCGCATTATATGAAATCCTTCTTTTGCGTAATTTAAGGTTTTATAATAGACAATTTTACATTATTTCCACCATTATAAAAAAGCCTGGCAGGCTTTTAAGATTCAAGCATTCATAATCTGTCTGTTTCTTTGTTGAAACATGTGCAAGAACAATTTTTATTCTCGTACTCGCATCTTGTGGACATACATAGAACAGTGGTTTCATGTTTTGGGCGAATGAAATGCGAGAAAGTGAGAACAATGCGAAACTGTCACGAGTCATTGAATAAAATATGTGATGAGCCCATCTGATTTCTCGAATATACCAGTATCTTACGATTAGTGTGTATATATTTTGTGTGTACATTTTTTATTGAAATGGGTTATGAATTCCTGAGTTTGTGATAGAGCATACTATATGCATATGAAATAGCGCTATAAAATTTATACGATTCACAAATACAAACATTATATGTGACAGTGACAGGGGGATAGGTGGTTTGTTTTGTATTCAGTGTCTAAAAATATTTGGGCTTCCTTCTAACACACCGAGGAGAAGTAGGTGTGCATGCTCTAAAATGTAATTTATAGTTTATATAGAATCCACTAAAATAGTTGTAATATTTATATCGCAGTCAAAGTCCCTTTTCGTTTTAATTTAGACAACATTTCTGCCTGAAATAAATACTTACAACCCACACGTAGTGAAATTTTTAATGGCGTCATTATTTATGCTTACGAACTAGAAAATTCTTTAGAACGGACTTAAGTGAAAGGAAAGAAAAAATATATATTTCAAGTGAAAATTCCGCTTTGATGAACTGGACTTTTAGGTTAGAAAAGTAAACAAACTAATGAGTAACCAGTATGATAGAATATAGCGACAAAGCGGTGACATTTTTGTAAAAAAGAAATTTAAAATTGGATTCTTTTGAAAACTTTCGATGCGTAAAAGTTTTTCTGCTGAAATTATACTTATGTACCGTACGCATTTCATTAATAAAAAAGGTTTTTAAAGCATAATTGATCTGGAAAATTAAATCATGTATCGTTTTGAATCAGTGACAACACCTAAAAGCGTAGTAACATATCCATGATATTTACAGCTAAATTTGTTTTTACACTGAAAGTTAGCCAAGTGTATGATGATTTTAAAATTGGAGCATTTACACTGGAGAATAAAACCCACGCATGAATTTGAATAATATGCGAGTGGCACACATAAAAACTCTTTCAAACTGAATATTTTATTTAGGCATACTTTTTCCTCGGCACTTTTTATAACAAACTTAGTGTACAATATAATAATTATTTTAGGGAAATAATTTGCAGAAAAGAGGGATACAAAGTATTTTAGATGCAATAAAACTATTTCCCCAATATTTTATAGTACTTGAATAAATATATAAAATATATGTATATGATGGAAAATATGCCTCAAACGGTAAAAAATAAACATGCTATTTTTTGAAACCCGTAAATTGGTCGAATGCTCTATAGAACCATTTTAAGGAAGATGATTATTTTCACCATCACTGCTAACGCCATCATCCCATTACTTCCACCATTATCATGTTTTTACAGAAACGAAATCACTTGAGACCTAAAATTTGCGCATACCTAAGTTTTCTGCTGGCTTACAACATTCTTAGAATTTTTGAAGTTTTCTCTTCCACATAACGTTGCTTTATCTCAACTAATTGCTGTCTTAGTCTCCCAGCATGATAGCCATTCCACTTCCACACGTGTGTGTACGCTATTCAAAAACTATACCTTTTTGTTTCGTTTGGCCTTTTAAAACGCTGACAGAAGATGAGACATCACGGTTGATGTTTGTGACTTGTGACTGGTGTTTGTAAGGATGCAAACAGCAAAGAAAAATGTGCCAACAATCCGTAGTTGAAAAAAAATGTAAAAAAATGGGCGAAATGTGGCTTCATATCACAGCAGCTATGACTAGTACTGGAATTTCTCTGACACTGACATACAGAAAGTGGGCGAGATAAAAACCTGGACAAGCCCAGTGGGAACTCAAGTAGTAATGGTACCTACTATCTACCTTCGTACCAGCATCCCTAGTCCTGATACTCCAGCTTTAGCATTGCTTTGACAGTTGTTTCAACCAAAAAGAATCGGAGAGAAAGGGTCTGGTCATGAATCATCAAAACCAGACAAACTCTATACATGTACATTAACATTATGCATATATAAATGCTCCTACTTTCTAGACTTAAATATGTCCGTATGTGGTTAGTTACCTATATTCATGCTTTATACCTAGGCTAGGCCGCGCAAACAACTCAAGATAAGTTGAAGGGAAATGGTACCAGCACCAGCCCTAATGCCACCACCACCAGAACTACTTTGTTAACCTATCTAGCTCAATAAAACACGCATACATTCACACAAACTCGCCCCGACTCATTTTCTCTGTCCGTTCGTTTTTATATTTTTTTGCTTCGCTCTGGTTGTGGCAGAAATGGAGTAGTACAACAAGAAGAGACCACAAAGCAATTCCTTGTTAGCTCATTGTACACATTCATTAGTGAGGAGATTAAGTAAGCAAAGGAGAGAACTCTCTATCTCCCTATTTCGCTCAAGAAATTGCAGTGAGTTCTGCTGTGCTTGTTTGGACAGCTTGTGGGTGTGCTGCTGCTGTCTCTATCCGTATTTTCTTACAAGCAAGATTCTTATTCTATTCAGAGCAGCAGAAGAAGACAAAAGACAAGTAGTAAGTCAAGAAAAGGGAAGAAAAGGAAAGAGCTGCAGAATAACTTGTACTTCAATAACAGGAGTAGTGGTTGTAGCAGCAAGTTTTTTGGTTGCTGGAAGCTCTTTTTAGTGAACTACATTGGAACTTGATGAAGATGAAGTGCAGAAGTGTATACCTAAATATGTAGTAAAATACAACAAAGAGCTTATTAATATGGGTGAAGGTATACACGTTTACTTTTGTTAGTGAGGCTGGTTCATGTATTGTAGTACTTTCAGAAAGGTCTGATGATGTTGTTTTACAGTTAAAGTACGTCAAAAAACAGAAGAATAATAAAATTCATGTGTCTTCAGTAGAATATACCAGTTTAGAAACCAGGGAGTAAAAATGCATGAGTAGATAAGACACAATAGTTTAGTATAAAAAGTTTCATAGCAAAGAACATATTCATTATGTATTCTTAATGCGTATTGTTGGGTGAAGGAGGAAAATAGTTGAGTTTGAACAGCGCTAGTTCGGTAGGAGCAGGAAGTACAAAGTCATAAAGAATAGAATGCAGCAGAACACAATAACAGTATAGGCATGAGGATTTGTAACAACACATACTTTCACTGATTCAATGATGTGAAGAAAGCTCTTTGCTTTGGTGTACGATGTACCTATAAAAATTTAACTTGGTCTAAATATTTTGTATTATAATAGACAAATAGGTTTCTAAAAAGCACCAAACTAGTTTAAATAGAAATAGAAGAAAGAGTCTACACGACAGAAATGTATGAGATGAGATCATGTAAAATGAGAGTCCCAAGACAAGACTCCATTACACATCATTTCATCTAAAACTAGCATCCTTCTTGGTCAGAATAACCACCACTCTCTCTCTCTCTCTCACCTAAGCATGAGAATAGTGCCTCATCCTATACGTATTTACGTTGTTGGTTTTGATATAATTTTTTTGACGATTTTGTATTCAGTGTACTGTATAGGTTTATGAAACTTTTTAAATAACAAAAAAATAAATGTACTTGGAAAGAAAAGAATGGTCCACATCAAAAAGAAACGCTTTCATTTTTCGAGTGTATTCTAGTCCCATTCTTGTCTACTTTTCTTTTTGATGATGATATTATTTACAGCATATGTGGTTGCGTGTATATTGTAAGTAGATCTATCATTCGATTCGTAAGTGTGAAATTGAACGACGAGCCGCCTTACTTTATTGATAAATGTCATGAAAGCGCATATGATGATGTCCATTCAAATCCTGGAATTCCCGAAGTTCATTTATCCCTATCAAAATAATGGTCAGGTATATTTGAGATACGTTAGCATGTACATATCAATGAAAAGAATGATCTTGTTCTTTGCGCGAGAACGAAAAGTATAATAGGTATTGTCAAAAGGATTTTTTGCTTGGACGGCTTCGAAAATGAATAATGGAAAACGTACAATTTATGTCTAAGAAAAACAAATTTCGTATTTTTGCTGTGGAATGTGTGTCACGGAAAATAATCATTTTCACATTCGTACATATGACATGTCGACATACATATACTATACTTGTCCTTCATTCCGCATTGAGCATTCTCATACTTTCTCTTGCCCCCAAAATATGTGAAGAATAATGGAGCTTTTACTGCTATTTTTTTAGAATCAGCAGCACATTTTTTGCCTGTTGGCAAAAACAAAGTAAAAAGAGTGAAGAGATGATGAATGTTTTTAACAATAGGACGAAGACAGATAGTTAGATCACATATTATGCGTATTTATATGTATAGTGAATTACCTTATAATAATAGTGTACGCAGCTGCACACATCTGTAGTTTTGTGTACGACTTATTCATTCATTTTTTTGTACACAACATAAG
>JAQFZG010003195.1:0-14229 GCA_034695465.1 Entomobrya nicoleti | reverse complement strand
ATCTAATAATAGCAAAAGCTGCATGCTACTGCATGTCTGATGACATGGCTTCCTCCCTCGTTTCCTCCTTTTTCCTAAAAGCCACCACCATCATCACCATTCACCACTGTCCATGTTCATGGGAGAGAAAAGACTCATTCACGAAAAAGTAATAAAATTTCTCGAGCATTGTGTGTTTACCATGACGTGCGATATGCGATCCCGATGCGTTCTTCCTCTGTCTGGATCATGATGGTTGGTAATATATATGTAGTAGTTGTTGTGGCAGTTTGGTGAGTGTGTGAGTTTCACTTTTGGCTTTTGGAATTAAACTTCCGGCTCATTTCTTCCGCCCAGAGTTTTTTGGGGTAACATCACATCTACCAAACACAGCCAACCAACCACTGGAACTGCAACAATCCTTCTGAAATCCTCAACCATCATCCTCTCCTCTTCACCATCATCACCATATCGTCATTCCAAACAACACATTCAGACAGAAAGACAAGTGCAAATAATGCATTTTCATGTTTTTCAAGAAGCATCGCGCATCGCCTAACTTTCCCTTGTACAAAACTAGAAGAAGCTACACAACAACAAAAAGTGAGCAGTTTTTGATTATCTTCATCAGCAAGCCCTTCAAACACTTTACTTGTTAGTTGAGTAGAGTAGTTTATTGCATTCACTTTTCTTCCCCCACTTCTCTTTTCAAATTATTTGAATGGGAGTTTAATTAGTGACGCTATGCAAACTTTTTGGCCTTGAACATTTTCGATAATCGTTTCATTCTCCCCTTTCATCAGTCTCGTCATAATGATAATGGTGGTGGTAGTGATGAGATGGTAGTCAAGTCGTATGTCTACGAATACAAGCTTTATATGTATCGTCCTTGTTGACGTCGAAACTTTTGGTAAAAAAAAGTTATTATGACTAAAACCGTATCTAAAAACTTTAAAGGTCCTTTGAAGCTCGAAATTGTCAATGGATGGTAATTACTAGATTTGACGAGGACGACGATAATGCTTCGTTTTTTTGAAGTAAACATGTTTGATTAATAGGTGCATCATAATCATCTAGTTTAGCTGCGTTTTTCTGCCTAAAAAAAATAAGTTATGTATGATACTAATTTGTGGTTTCTGGTCTGGTTGTGATTAGTTCATCTAAAGCAACTAGACCATAAACAGGATAAAACAATTTGCTTAATTTTATTTATTTTTATGGTGGATTTATAGTTTATTGATTTGATCTAAAAAAATGTACTATTGCGTCGTATTTTCTAAAGAATTCATGGAATTTTTCACAAAAAAATCAATTTTCCCTGCCCTTCTTCTTATCTGTCTTTCTCCAAATTCTAATTCATTTTCAATTGAAATTCCACTGAGGATATACATCCATTTATTGGCTTCCATGCGTTACAATTTATGGTGGTTTTTATTTACAAAAAACCCAATGCGTTTAATACTGTCTAACTTTTTACGAGGACTTTGGTATTTGTTATCACAAGTTGCTTTAATTAGAAAATTTCCGCGCTATTTCCATACAACACAATATATTGTAAATTGCAATTTGACTCTTTTTTGTTGCAGTAATGATTAGCCAGCAATGATGATAATAATGTGGCTTAGCTTGACTGAACAGTAAACAATTAGTTTTCAGCCTGTTTTTTTTTCTCTTGCTGGTGGCATGGTAATGACAACGAGAGAGAAGCCTTTGATGACCACGACCAATGCTATGCATGAATCAATCACGAACCGATTGTTATCCTTTTTCTAGTTTCAAAAGATTTACATAGAATCCTTGCATAGGAAATAATGAGTGTTGCTGTATAGAAGGGTCTTCCTCTTCACTAAATGACAGGAAATATAGATGAAGCCTCGGTGAAGTTACTGCACCATACTGCTATGCTGGACAGCTAGTCAAGCAAAATTAGTAGACTACCATGCTTATTGAATATTTCCACAGGAACGAAACTGGACACTCCAACTCTTGATAAGATAATGATATAATTGAATTGGAAGCATGCATGCTTGGTCCCCTTTTTATTTATATGATACATATGTATATGTACACGTGTATATGCTATCAAAAGCCAATTAATTCAATTTCAGCATTACGCACTCTCTGAAACTCTGGAAGCTTCTTTATTATTATTCATAAAAAACAAGAATAATTCATTAGGAAAGCAGCTTAGCTTGCTTGTTACTCGGAAATGATAATGATAATGTAGACATGGTTATATGTGCGGGCTTCGGCTTACATCAGTTTTGGTTTATCCCAGCAGAAAGATGCCTTATAATTTGTATTATTGTTCTAAAAAAGCAAAAAAAAGGTATGCTGACAAGGAATATAATATAAGCAAAAAAAATACAAAAACAAACAGGAAGCCTCTGGTGTAGGTTAAAATGAATGGAGATGGAGAATGACACAACAGTAGGATTGGCCAATTTAGGGGATTACGTGATGATATTGCATTATGTATTCTGGTGCTGCGTGTGTGAAATGAGGTGATGTGAATTGAAACTGTCATGTCGGAGATTTCTACCTGGCAGGATAATATGCTGTTTCTCATGTGGCGATTTAATTTGATCCTGTTGCGAGCTAGCAGGAGGAAAAGCACTAACACCATCACCAATACCACCACCACCACCACCGTGTAGACATTTTCACACAATCAGTTTCGCTGCTTTACTGGTTGTTGTTGTAGGAGGAAAAGGCTGGTATTATACAATAAAAAACGGAGTAAACTGCCCTTGTTCTTTTCTTTTCATTTTACTGAAAACTTCAAGCTAGTATTTTAGCAGCATAGCCGCATTAACAAGCTGAATAGGATACAATCAAATTACTACTAAACTATTACTTGTTCAACAAGAAGTGTAAGCGTGCACGCAACGCAATGCAATGAAATAAATGAAATGCACAGAGTGCAATGCAGATACATATTTTATTTCATTTTCTCCGGCGGCCGCGGCCCGCGACATGACACAGACCCTTTGCTATTTTCTACGTGTTTTGTTTGTGTGTGGTCCAGTAAACAAAATGGCACTGCTGGCAATGATAATAATAATAGTAATAATATATTGTTGTGTTGCTGCCCTGCTGCCGACGACGAGACGAGTTGTTGTTTTTGTTGCATTGTATTGTTCTAAACTATGGTAATAATAAGTTTTTGTTCATGCTGCTCCTGTTGGTTATTGTGGTATACACGGAGGAGCGAGCGGTAGGGAGTAGGCAGAGTTTGCAGTGAAAATTGAATGAAAACAAGAGCGACGAGGACGACGATGACGACGGATTGTTAGCATGATTGTTGTTGTCGTTGTCATCGTATTTGTACTTTGTACGTGTGTAATAATAATAACGTTTTTGTAATGCATGTTATTGTCGTATAACTACCATTATCATTATTATTACCACTACCACCTCCATCCTCATCATCATCATTGCGCTTTTTAAGTGTTTTGGAAGAATGCAGCAAAAACAAACAACCATTACTGCAAGTACACATGTACCTCTATGCATTAACCCTTTTTGATTGAAGCACACTCGGGTTTTGTGCTTTCAATGGCTTCTCGTAGCAAAAAAAATATTAACCCCTTCTACTCATACCACTGCACAATAACAATAATAATGACTATGTCGATTCATTACCATGCAATGACTACATCAAATGGCATTATATTTTTTCTTGCTTTTGCAATAATATGTGATGATGATGGTCCAGCATTCACATTCAACTCATTTCTACTATTTTAACACTACCTTCATTTCATCATTACTCCCGAGTCTGTAATTTAATTGACAAAACTATTATTTTGCTTAGACCTTGCCTTCCGCAAGAGCATTGCCTCCACCACACCTACAAAACACAATCACCATCACCCTCTGTGCTTTGCTTTAGTTCTTGTTAACTTCATAGAAATGCATTTTACCTTTTGTTCCTATTGTTGCCCATATTATTATTGTTTTTCACCCATATAATCTTAATAACTACGATGTACAGAAATAATAGCTGCACATATATGTAATATACTGTTTAACTAACACTCAAGACTCCATGGTGAAAATTACTATAATGTATATTTATTGAGTACTTTCCATTTTGAACTACCCCCAGAAGCAATATTTGCACCACCATCATGATCACATCACATTTTACTGATCATAATAATACACCTTGTATACCTATGCATCCATCCACCTACATGATCTCAGTAAATAAAGTGTTTTCAGTTTATTTCGTATGTTAGTCTTGTTGTCACCATCATCATCATCATCATTGTTGCCTTTGTTCTTCCAGATAACAAGGAAGTAGGGTGGCATGGCATGGCCTGGTGTACACACATATAAATGTACATTAGCTGTAGTCTCTTCCAAATAGACTCATAACAATTACAATAGAACCAATACCACTACTCCCTCAGGCAGACTTTGCTGCTTTTGCTCTTGCTGTTTCTATGAAGGATTTTGTTCCTGAATTCAAAACAAAATACATTCAATTCGATCAGACGTGTATACAATTATTATCTCAGAGAGAATTGCTACTTTTGTGAGTACGCAGTAAATAGTATTGGTGGTGGTAGTGCCAAGCAATTAGGTATTATTTGACATAATAAGGAGATCAAATGAGAATTCCCTCGACACCCTTTCTAATTTATTTACAGTGATGAATACATCCAGTCTCGACTAGTAATAATAGGAATAGGAGGTACACTCATGGGCAATAGTAATTACTACGCCATTCACGTTGCCTCACATATATACTTTATGGCATACTTTTGCAAAAAAAATAGTCACTGTGCACGCGGCAGCTACAGTAGCAGCATACAAAATAATTTGTCAAATCATTATTTCGCCTGTGAAATAAAAGCAGCTAATTTTTGAGTACGGCAACAACAACATCCGTTTCCCAAACAAAAAAAAAATTGTCCCCATCATTCCAAAAAAAGAAAGAATTTCTTTTACGTTCACTCCTACCACCACTTCCCTTTTCAAAAGGTCATAATATTATTCAAAGTTTAAAAAACAATGAATAAATGTATGTAACAGAACTGATGCTACCTACGTACTACAAATTCACTTTGCACTGCACCAACTGCAGGAAGGAATGTTAACATTTTGCACAGTGCTGGTGTTAAACTGCTTTTTTACATAGTTTACATTTACACAGGAGACAGGATGGGCACAAAGTACTTACATCACAAAGTAAAGTAATTTTACCCACTGGGAAAATGGAACGTGATGTACCACTACTTCACTTTCTTTAGGGATACTATCTGCTACTACCGGAAAAAAAAAATCCTCTGCTTTTTTGATAGCTTATAGTACAAAAGTATACAGTACAACATGACGATGAAGATGGCTGTGATCACACACTGATATGTGTTTGAATAGAAAACTTAGTTTCTACTTTTTCCCTACATTCTTTACCTTTATTTTATTTTTGTAGAATAACGGTTGGCTGGGAAGTCTACAAGTCACTGATCGAAAGAACTAACAACTGTGGAATCATTACTGATGCAAGTCCAACCAAGAAGAAGGGAAGCAGTTGCTCAAACAACGTTACCAACATAAAAAAGGGTTACACATGTACATCCATCAATGTACAATATATATATATTTTATGTTTGTCGCGCTATATTTTACATAAGTATACGCAATGATAGAAAAAAAAACCATGGAACCTTTTTTTGCCTTTCTTTCACAGCAGCATATGTTTTCCCTTTTTGTAGGCAGATGACTTAAGTAGGTATACTTGAGTCGTTGATACTAAAGCTGCTTTTCTATTTTTTTATACTATACCTTTGATTCCCTTCTTCCTTTCTTTTGCGTTATCTGACAAATTGATATACACGCATATATGTCAATAAATTCTTTGTAATAGGCATACACTCCGATTTTTGTGTATTTTTTGTGCAGAAACAGGGACATTTTTTTTGTATATTTACAGGACTGCGAAAGGACTGTTGGAGCCGGATTTTTGTGGCAAATTTTAAGTAGGGCACCTCTCAGTACCTACTTACAGGGTCCCGGTGAACTTGCCGATTCCCAGCCCCGCTTAATTTGTATACACTTGTACTTTGGAAAAATTCCCACGTTTCTTTCAAGTCCTTGCTGATTTCGTCTTGTACATACTTCTTTCCAGATCCTTTTTTGCCCTTTTCTCTTTTTTTCTGTTCTACTAAAAGAGATACAGGAATACGCAGTAGAAGAGCGAATACTTGAAAACGAGGACATTTTTGCGAGAAGCATTACACCCATCGTACGTGGTACGTAATCGTGATACTTTCAACCGTACTAACGTACATTTTTTGCATCTTTCCATTCCCATTTCGAAATAATGACGGTAGCAAATTATATATGACCATATTGTTGTGTTGACCAAACAAAAGTGCAATAAAATAAAACTTAAACCACTTAAACTATAAATATAAACTGATAGTAATATTCATGAAAGAACAGATTTGCGTTCAATGGCATTGAATTGTTTAAACAAACTTGTGAAAGCTTATTTTTATTCGGATAAGGTTAGATTCGGCTCAAATTCTGTTACGACAAATATCGTTTTTGCCAAAGAAAGCTAGCTCTAAACGACGGTGTTTCGTTTTCATCGACAACATGCCAATTGTGAGAGAAAGGGAGAAGGTTCAAATGACGATTTTCTTACGTTAAGCGTTTCTTCTGTCATAATTTCCATTAACGGTTCAACAATTTTTGCTTATTAATGGTCAAATAGAACCTTTCAATGTTTTAAACTTTTTTACGACAATTTCTCTTTCTCTAAACAAGCTATATTTTATATATGTATATCATCAAGTTATATTTTCGGGCTATCTAATGTAGACCACACTTTCTTTGTTCTCTGCAACTTTTGTCATTGTTTTTGATATTATCCCAAAAAGCTTATGTATGTGTATACATATTTACATAAGGCACATGTAAAGGATATTCATGTTATTAGACACATGCAAATACATATAAGTACACGCATACAACGAACATCTCAGAAAGCATTAATTTTATTTACACAAGATTTCTGCAGCCATTTCTACATTTCTCCACGCCACTCCACCACCTCCAAAAGCCCAACAAAAATATAAATGGAAGACCATTTGCAGGGCAATTGTCTGATTTCTTCTCTTTTCTCTCCCTATTCGTGTGTCCGTTCCCACTTTTTTTGTCCATCTTCATGATGAATTATTATGTTACCAAGGATGATGATGATCATGATAATAATCATCTTGCCAAATACCAATGTTCCTGTTCTTCGCCAATATTCCCAGGCTTGATGAGCATGCTGATTCTACATAAGCTTTTTATTATTACTACTTAGAAACAAATGAGGAGAGCCAACGCTTCACTTATTTCCCAGTCTGGCATGTGTGTACTTCCACATGCACTACTTTTCTCCTTTGCAAAAGGAAGAAGAGTGAGACCCACATATACATAACACGCATAACACCATATGCTTTCTGCCTTCTTTCACCACACCACCAAGTATTGGTCAACTACCATCACCACCATTACTACTATTACTTGTTTCATAACCATTTTCTTGGAAACCTCTTCTCCTTCACAAGTTCCCATCATCATCATTCCTTCTTTTCAGCTCCACACACTCAAATGCAGCACACGCAGTAGCTGCTTTTTATTGAAGTCATAATAAATATGCGAGTTTTTGTACAAGTGGCTCCGGTACAAGAAAAGGGCTAGTGCCCTTGCTCTCTACACTACTCTCCCTTGGTACACGCCACCACCACTTACATGCTCTGGTTATATTTTTTCCTCACTTCCTTTCAATGTACATATTTTATTCATGTATGTATATTGCATAACATATGTACATTGTACATATCTATATACACACATATATAAATTGTACACTTGTTTAGTCCAAGTGAACTCTAAATAATGGAGAAATTTCGGTCTCTCGTATGATGATGAAGTAGTCTGATAATGCTATAGTATTGCTGGTCTGCCCACAAAAAAAAGTTTTCATAAATAAGGTTTATGTAGTATTTATAGGAAGATCAGGGCACTGCTCTATATATATCATCATCACAAAGAGAATTTATGTATGTGTGCGTGAGCGTGGTGTACGCACATATAAACGTACACATCATCAGCATCATTTGTAGTATGTGCAAAGTAGTTTTTTAATACATTCACAGTCCACTCACAGTCTGTTAAACACAAACACCTTCCTTTTTTTGCTACAATACGTGATGGTCCGCAGAGAGGAGCCACAAAAGCACACACATGGAATATAAAAAGCGCCTCTCAGTCGTACCAAAACCATATCGTAATCATGAATGACCCTCGTGTTTTGCTCTCATTTTGTTGGATTTTTTTTTGTGAGCAAAAAAATAAATTAAGAGAAGGCAGAAATTAATTATATATCTTGGTTCGTTCATTCACACTTTTTATTTCAATGGTGCAATATGAAAAGTTATTTTCATTGTGCATGCTTCAACCTACACACACGCGTACACGTGCTTTGTTTCTCAAGCAATGTATTATTTTGGAAAGACTTTTTGTAAACAAATCAAATCAATTTGTTTGGGAAAAAGATTATTATTCTAATTTTACGTACAAAATACACACACATGTATTTATAATTGTACAAATATTTGCTCAAATATTTAAAAAAAACTTTTTTACACTTTGTTTACACGGCATGACTTTAAAGTTTTGTTTATATATAAATGTCTTTTAGTCTTCTGATCATGCAATTTTGGATGCCATCAGCAGGAATATGGTCGCATTCAAGTTTGTTGTAAAATTATGATTCATACAAGACCGGAAAAATATTGAAAGAACATTTTCTTCTCGGTTTTCCCTTGCTACAAGATATACAACATGGTAATATGACAGAAAAGTCACTCTTTTCGTGTGGAACAAGATTTTTCTTTCTTCACCAAAAAAAGGTACTTTGATGACGATGAAGATGGAAGCAACACGAAAAGTGCTTAAGCATGCTTTACAGCATTATCCTGGTCACACGCAGCAGTAAAATATACCCTTGAATAATAAAGGCAGAAGTAGACACTCATTCTAGCATTTTTTTTGCAAGCAAGAAGGAAAAACGATCAAGATATTTTTGACACCACGTTTTCTCTCCTCTGGTTGTAACACTGCACTAGATTTTTTTCAAAAGAGAAATAAACCCATAATACCATACATATTTTTTCCGCAGCTTCTTTCATATTAAAATGGGCAGGGTACTACTTCTAAGACGACGGCGACGACACTCTTGTGAATGATCCTGCTCAGTTGACACTGTAAAAATGGAAAATGGTATCGAATCTACACGATAAATCTACGCAAGACACTTTCATGTGCAGATACCCTGTATAATATGTATGTCTCCTATAATACTTTTCCCTTTTGTGTGTGTAAGCCTCTCACACTACACTTTATATACAATAACACGGTTGATAAAAAGCGCAGAGAAGCAGAGAGAGAAAGAGAGAAAAAGAGTTGAAAGCAAGATACTTGGATAGATTGGCAAAAAAAGTAGAAAGAGCTGAGGAAAAAAGAGAGAGTTGAAAGTAGCAGAAAAAATACAAGAAAATATATATGTGTGTATATGAGTGTTAGCTTAAAGAAAGAAAAGGGAACATGAGCCAAAGAAAATGTGTTTAAATAGATTTAGACGGGAAAGAAATTTTTGGACGGATTTTTATACAAAAAAAGGACTCACTTGGTGTGTGGTACATACACAAACTACATACATATGTATGAAAGAACCGTGAAAAAAACCTTTACATAACAAGTAAAAAAATGTGGCATACATACATGATGTACATGTTTATCTCAAATCACACGGTTATCCACATGTATGTATCGTGTATATTTATTAATCCACACGGACAAACATGTAGTTATATTGTATATATATATATGTATATATGTTTGTAGGACGAGATTTTCAGCATGTGCAAATCTTCAGATCAACGTTGCGTTTCTGTTTCGCAGATCTGCTTGTAAAAGGAAAAGGGATTTTTAAAGTGAGTGAGAGAGAAAGGGACCAAGTATGTATTTAGAACTGTTCTCTCTTTCTCTCTCATTCTGCTTTTCTGGCTATCGCAAAAAAAACTTTCACTTTATGTGCCTACATGTATGTATGTGTGTGTGGATGCAGAAATGAGAGGATGTGAGGAGTTTATGTGCGGTTATAATATGTTTGTTCTGTTTCATTTCCTTCTTCATATATGCACTTCCCACACACAAACACATACCTAAATTATACATGCATACAAACAGAATAAAATGCATATTATTATGATTTTACTCGTCGTTGTTGGCCTTATTCTTAAACAAGCCTGTATTACATACGCATATTTGTGGAAAAAGCAAAACTAAAAAAGTAACCATGTATACATGTAAAAGTATGTGTAATATAGCAAATGTGATAAGTTATAGTGTAATGTCCATAGAAATATTATTATAAAAATATAGTCGTGAAGGTGGTGGTGGTGGTGTTGGTGATAGTAGTTGTATTATAACGACTTATAATATACCACCACAAGACTCACTACCAATTTACAAGCGAAAATCATTGCTGGACTAAAACGCTGAGGATATACATATATACATACATTATGTGCAACATTGCCAGTGTGTTGTGGTAATAGCTATTCTGTGAGGAAGAGAAAACCAAGTTAGTTGTCTTCCTTCACTCTTGAGCAGATGAACAAGTAAAACAGATATATACATAGATAGATAGTTACATACATTTTACCCCTATGCTTTTTTACCCTCTCCATTTTCTTCAGCATATTTACAACATTAGTTTATGCACCTATATTAGACAAGTACCCACACAAGTAGTAGTACGAAACTAGTAGGTTTCTAAAGAATGGAAATAAAATATAGGCTTGTGTGCTGGAAAAGTAAAGGAATTCCTTGCATGGCTCCACCACCACCACCGCCACTAGTAACATCAGTTGAACGTTACACAAACTCTAGGCCTCTCAACTACACTGTGTAATATGTGATGATAATATAATGCTGGTCTTGGTCTGTTCTTCTGGTGCTACAGGAATAGCAGCAGCAGTGGTTTAGTTTGGTTTGGTCTTTTTGCTCATGTATTCTTTCGACTGGTCTGGTCTGGTGTGGTGGTACTAGCTTGCTTCCTCTTTCTGTCTTATTGCTTTTCCCTTCATCATCGTGTTCACACACATATCTGTGTACATATATCTGTACACAAAATTCTCGTGGCACGGCACAAGGCCCTTTTGCTTGTTCGCTAACTTGGTTTTTTTGGAAAGAAAGAAAGAAAAAAATATAGTATGGATATTCTCATTCCAACACAAAACTACAGAGGTTTTGTCATATGAGAAGAAACACACAGCAGCAGAGAGTTAGCGAAAAGATACAGGAATGAAAAAGCGGCCTCATCTCTGCAACTGCTGCTGCTACACAAGCAGATTGCAAAGGGAGCTTTAGTTCAAACTCAACTCAGCTCTTTCAAGTATTTTTTTTGCTGGAGTATTTTTGGTAGTGGTGTTGGATGTATGCTAGCGGTAGTATGAATAGTAGTGATATCAACGGCAATTCCGGCATTGCTGTCTCTACATCTCACCAGAGAAGAAGAGAAGGAAAGTAAAAACTCCTGCTGCTCTTCGATCGCTCCTTTTTTTTCCACAGACAAATCTTGAAGGCGACTGACTACTTCTCTCGTTAGCTTTTCACACTGTGCAGCTTGCTTTCTCCTGTGTTCTCATTTCTTTCTGCTTGTGTTTCCACCACTACTGCTGGATGCTGCTCTACAACTTATTGAACTGTTCTGTTTGGAACACGGAAAACTCAAAGAAAAATAGAATGTTAGCTAGTGAGGTGCTTTGCTACATATTCAACGACGCTGCGTACAAGATACACTAGCACACAGCACGTACTCTCTCCCAAACAGTCACTTTTTACTCTTTGACCAGACCGGTTTTTATTTTTCGTACTGGGCTCATGCCTTCTTGTTGTTGTCGTCCTTGTGTTTTTAGTGCTCAATAATATTTTTACTTTTCCTCATTTCCTTCATCGTGGTTGGGGGTGCATTTATAAATTTGTTTTTGTGGTGACGATGTTATTCTATACTAAAACCCAACAAACAAAGCTGAAAGAATGAGACAGAAATTGTGCAGTACAATCAATTGTTTATATCAGAAGAAATCTTACGTATAACTTCAGTGTGTACTTCTCTGGTGGTTTACTTTTTGTGACAAGCGAAAAGGATATTCTTGTGTTATCTCTTATACCAAGTGTTTGCACGCCGTTGTGTATCTGGTTGTTTGTATTTTTACAAAACAACTGTTAGCATAGCAAGAGAAAATATTTTCTCTCAGTGGAAAAAAAGAAGAAAAAATCTTTGACTGGGCACACCAGAAACAAGCAAAACTCTTTTTGTACTGTGTAGTGTGCAGAGTGATGTAATAACATATTTTGTTTCTTTGAATTAACTAACAAGAAACTCTGAAAAATAACGATTTTTTTCTTCTTTTCTCAAAGTTCTTTTAGCCAACTAGTATTCCAGTGTTCTTTGCAGTTTTTTGTGCTCCGGATATTGACGTTATAATATAATATTAACATTAGTCAAGCAACAAACACAACTATTACCACAACCACTGTTTGTTCTTCTACTCTTTCTTCTTATTCTTTTACTCATTCTACTCTTTGTTCAGAAGCACAACTTTCTCCGACATCTCTTCAGCTTTCGGCCCCAGTTGCCGTCGAACAGTCTTTCTGTCGGCACACACAGACAACCACCAAAAGTAGATTTCCCATCATCCTGCCTGCACATTTACACACACACACATGCAATAAAGCCGAGAGAAGAAAACACACAATACTTGCAAATATAAAGTGACTTGAGTGTTTTTTGTGGATGAAGAAGAAGAAGCACACTTCGCTACTCACCTTGTAGTGAAAAGTCTGTGAGAAATATCAGTTGTGCTAACCGCGCACATATACCAAAGTAAAGCTACTTTGCTTCGTCAAGGAAGAATACACATATATTTTTATCTTTATCTTATTTCTCAGAGAAGAAACACAGGAAAAGAGACAAGGAAGTAGAGAAGACGCAAAAGAGAAGAAAATGTAATGTTTGATAACGAAATGTGCAAAGACGATCTTTAGTCTCTCAACTCTTCCTTCCTATTTTTTTTTCTACCTCTCTTTGCTGTCTCTTTCTCTGAAAACTAAGTTTTTCTTTCTATCGCTGACTTGAACAGTGAATGCACGTGTGCTGAACATAATATGATACATTTAAAAAGAAAAAGGACGACCGAGACGAAGAATCAAGAGAAAAATCTACTTTCAATCTTTCAACGTTTCAACAGAAGAAGCGACAACAGCAACAACATCTTACTCTGTTCTTTCTATCCGCGTAGCCCAGTTGTATAAATATATTTTGTTTCTGAGGATTTTCCAGAGACACATCTGCTCGAACAAATTTTTGTTTTGCAGAAAAAACCAGTGACTAGCAAAAATACACAAAAAGATCTAGAATTTCAAGGGAAAACGTAAGTATTCATTTAAATTTATGCATGAAAATATACATGTATACTTTTTCTGTGTAATATGCATACATACACATTATCACTACTGTCAGAATATATAGTCCATTAAAATACATATTCACGTTCATTGATACTGATAATATCAGAAGCGAAAAAGTAAAGTAAAGTATTTTTTTAAACCAAACCTTCCCCTTCTATTCTTTTGACTTTATCCAATACTCTCCAGACAGACTTCATGTCATTGATATTCTTACCGTGGAATTTTCTCCCGTTCAAACTCTTGTACAATTGTATAAAAAGAAGTTTTGTAGTTTTTACTTAGAATTTGAATGATTCTTCTCTCGCTTGGCCAAAAAAAGTCGAGTGTTTCTCTCTAAACAAGAAGAAATGCATTCTTTTATGATGTAAGAATGTGTGTACTATTTAGTTTGCAAGTAGTTTACTTTAGTTTTTTTTTCTTCGATTTCCGTGTTCTCGTTTTTCAGTTCTGCTTGTATATTTATTCTTTTATTGATATAGTTGTTTAATATGCAATAAGATGGGTTTTCTATGTATGCAAGTGGAAACTTTTCTAAATGAAATAGAATCCAAGAAAATTTACGGATACGCGGAATAACTTTTTTTCACCATAGAAGATTATTAAGATACTTGCGTTTTTGGAATTTAGTTACCACCACAGCAACTTCCAAATGTCCCAATATTATTATTTCCTGTGAAGATGCTTTCTTCCGGTAAACTTGGT
>JAQFZG010003194.1:0-14233 GCA_034695465.1 Entomobrya nicoleti | reverse complement strand
GCAATACCGTTATGATGTTTTGACGAGCTGTCGAGTCAGCGCAAAATGTAATATTGTACAAATAACCGTCATCCAACTCGACACGTAGTAATAAAAGGAGAATCAAATCTCGTAACGAATAGAGGACTATAAGTACGTTCCAGGAAAATATTACGATACGATGTGATATATATGTGAAGTATGGACATGTTTATTTTACCACATTTCCGTATAACCATGCCATGCTATGAAGATAATCAAGTATCAAATACAAATTCTCAAGTGCCTAGAAAGGTTTCATTATGGATGTATGTATTGGAGTTTATCTGCTTGCACTAATTAAACAAAATGATTCCGGGCTTTTGATGATGACATAAAACGAGGTCAGGTCAACAACTTACCATTAGTTACGTCCGAAAGCACAACAGGTGAAGTAGTACTGGAACTGCTTGCTCCATTAGTACTGCCATGAGAAATCTTTTCTCCACCACCACCACCAGCTTGTTTACTTTTGGGACTTCCATCCGAAGCGGAATTCGACGCCTCGGCAGCTGCTGCTGACACTGGGTTTGTTGCTACTAAAGCAGCTAGAGGTCCTGAGGTTTTGTCGGATTCCCTAAAGTAAAACAGTTTCATGAGTTTCAAGAGTACACACAAGAAATATCATGTCAAATCATCAAAAAAGAGTTTACTCTAGTTAATACGGAGTACTTGTAATTGTTCTATGAATCTCACAACCCTTTTGGGGTGAAAATGGCAATTAAAATTTATCTTGGGGCAATCGTATGCAATGTGATATACATATGTCATTTTTGAAACGCTAAATGTTCAGATAAAGCTAAAAAAAGAAAATTAAATAGTTGCTTTACAAATTCAACGAGTTGTGAACAAAATTTTAGCTGTAAGCTGTAAAGCAAAAATGAAAGTTTTAACAAGGTTTTATTAACGTCCATATGTCACTTAAAATATATTATGCATCTGTCGTAAAACTTCAAAATGCATTTAAATCCATTAACATATTCAGCCATCATACGAAAGTTTTGCTTGTAGAATTAGAGAAACTCATGTAAAGCTGGATCCGTAGTACACCGTTTACCATCGGATACTTAGGGGAAAATAATAAGTTAATCTTCGAATTACGAAATGACTCGAAAATAATGATGAGGAGACGAATTTTTCTAAAATTCTTTGCATATTTCATTACATATACCTATTGTGTTTCTTGTTGAACTCAACAAAAGCTTGTCTAACAAAGTGAATTACGTCTATAAATCGTCTATACTTCGTCGTCGTATAAACGTCTATATTTTGTTGTATAAGGCAAAGGACCCTCTGTGTTTGCAATTTGTCTGCCTCTAAAGAACTCATCTTTGAGAAAGTCAAGCAAGTGGGGTAAAAGGAGAAAAAGTTGGTCCCAATTATAAGCACAAACCTGAATTCAATGTAAACTTATAAAAAGTAGGAAATAGGTTACATGATGCCAGTTCTATATCAGTTGTCTAGATCTATTCAATATGCTGCTTGTTCATAATTTCTTTTATGGTTACTATACAATGAATGAATGTACATTGTACAAACCTATTTATAAACTGCAAATACGCTGGACATGGCCACACTAAGATTCTTACTATATTATAGATTCTTATGAACCTTTTTGTGATATTTGTCATGATGTTTGGTTTGCAATAAAGAGAATACATACATTGCTTTCTTTGCTTTTCTCTGAAGTATAGCACATGCATTTAATTTTATTGTGTTCATACCGAGAAAGCTTAAAAGCTTCAGGTCGAGTCTCTAGCTAACCAAATAAACATAATTACCAAGCAAAAACCTAATAAACCAAAAAACCGCATTAGCCCAGCCACATCTCAGCATGAATCATATCATCGGTCGGGTGACTAGGTCGCCTTATCTTTCTCTGAACGGAAAGGGAAAACGAGACTCTTAGCAGCAGGGTATTGAATGAACACTACTGGCTGAGTAAATAAACGAACCAGCGGGGCTAACTACAAATTTCATCAGATCAACTTTATATCCCATTTCCTTGTTTCTTGTATACGTAGAATGTTAACAATGTCAAAAGTTTACTTTACTGAAGGCATATGGCGTATCGTAATATGTAATTATCGTATCCTCGTGTAAAATAATGTGATTCATGAAAGCAGAAATATGGTACATCTTGTCACATGTCACTTGGATAACAATTGCAGTAAGTGAGAATTTTTTGGATAACAATTGTAAGCAGAGTAGATGAAGGTGTACACTTTTTGTAAACATCTTCATTTTGATATTATATTTTTAACGATATTTCCCACTACACAGCTCAATTAATGATGATATGATATAGATACCATATTAAAAGTCAAAAGTATATTTATATATGTACATATATCCTGTGTAAAGTCTATATTATGTGTACGTATTTCGCAAATGCGCAGCAAGTGGTCTAATCATTCAGGCAACTACGATGCTGTTGCAGCAATCATTATTTTTGGTAACTTTTTACTACTTAGGGAACTGTATCGTCTTCTCTTTTCCTCTGTAATTTGAGTCTGCCTGCCTGATAGATATCAAATCAACGAAGCACAAAGTAGCTTATGATATTATTAGTGAAGCTCTCTGCTACCTAAAAAGATGTTTGATGACTTGACGATGACGAAAATGTCAAGAATCTTCTTTGGAAAACTATTTAGTTGTTTGTAGCAAAGTATTATTAGTTTTTGGTGCAAATTAAAGGAAACTGGGCCATTGAAGACTACACAACCGCGAAAATGATGAAGACATGATGATATTGATGGCAAAAGAGAAAAAAATATCCTTTTTGTTTGTTAAGTGAGTTGTTTAGTCTGAGATTCATATCACTATCAAGCAAGCCAAGCAGCAAACATTAGAAAACAAAGCGATGAAAATGAAGTCAACAACTTTTTCTTGTGACAGGAGACAAGAGAGAAATACCACACACCACAGTAAACGTTAGACATAGCGAAGAAAGGAAATGACTAATGGTAGTGTGAGATGACAGGAAGGATGACGGATGAAAAAAAGGAGACGATGATAATGATAAGATTCCTCTAATGAGAAATGAGGGCAATGAAAATGATGACGACGATATCATGACATACAAAACATTTGTTATTAGATTGCTAATATTTTATAAGGCTTGTTTAAATGAATTACGATAAGGACCGGATACAAGATATTTGCAACACTCACTTGTTCAACGCACTGTTGAAGGGTAAAGTTTAAAATGCAATTTAAATTAACGTTACTTTTTTATATGGAAAATTGTAGAAAGTAGGCGGGGTGGTGATGTGATATCTATTACTCTTTTCGCTATTATACCGTAGCGGAAAAGGAGACGCCTACTAAAATAATTCGTTTCACTTTACACTTCCACCCAAGTTCCTAGTAAAGAAAGAAGATAAAGTCAAGTAAAGTCAAAATGAAATGAAAAGAAAGATACAGAAACTATCAACTACAGCATGATTGAATACATGAAAATTTTAAATTGAATTTAGCAGTAATGTATAAATATTTTATCTTTTGTTATACCGTTTGTATGTTTATATATGTTAGTAAAATATGTCAGGTTAAATATTTGGTTGTTTACTAAAAATGAGTACAAATCCGGTGGTTTTCCCTTTTGAACAAGGATATTAGGCAGCTGATTTTTTTAAATAATAAACCGACTTTCTCTCATTATCCAATTTCTACGTATTTTAGTAATCACAATCACTGTATTTGCAAGCAAAACAACATTTCAACTCATTTGTTCGTGCCTTAATTATGAAAAATCATGTCCTCATAAACATACGAATATAAGAAAACCAAGTATTACGCATTATAATTCATTAGACACACATACCTGAGTTGACTGAGCTCGTCTTCATGTTGGTTATGACTATGACTGTTAATGTGAGCACCCATGATGCTCCCAGAATGTTCAGGCGAGTTTGGATTGTTGTTACTGTTATGTTGCTGCGGTGCAGTTTCTCTTCGCCTTAAAATCGCACTTACATAATGACTTTGAGTTGTGAATTTGCAACGGAAGTCCTCCAGGGAGCCACAGTCAAATAGATAACAGCTTCCCGAGTTCTGCAATAAAAATCAACAACAGTTGTAACTTTTTTTATGAAAAGAAAAGTAACGTGAACTATGTGCGCTACAAGAATTGCTTGACTTTACACATTTTCTTGAAATCTGACTTCTTCTCTGTTTTTCTTTACCAGTGGGAAATTACACGGAAACAACGTGATTTCTCAAAAGAACCGTACTTCATCATATCATTAAAGTTGAGAAAAGTTTGTGATAGCGGTAACTTTTAGTTGGGATTGCAATCGTTAGCGGTGTACGGTGTCCCTTTATCTAGACGCATGCCATTTTTATGATTTTCATCTTATGTGCATCAAAATCAAATAAAAATTCTTCTGTGGTCGACTTGGCACATTTTTACAACCACAACCACACTAACTATGGGACTTTGTGAATTATCATACATTTCCTTTGGCTTTCAGTAGCATCCTAATTTGTAAGGATAGTTATGAAGAATTTTACTTGGAAAGAAGTTTATTTTTTGTCGCTTAACAAGCATTAAATTCTTGACAAAAACGACATATAACTTGTTATCCTTGTTAAATAACTCACTAATTGTCAAAAGATGAATAAATTGCAAATTTTAATGGTTTTCTGTAAAGGAATGAATGGCATTTGACAAGTAAATCTTAAACTTTACAAGGCATGTCATTATCGGTGTTTTCGACAGTTAACACTAAAATGAGCAAGAGGCTTAAAGAAGATTAGATACAGCTAAACATGTAAGCATTGGATTGGAATTGTTTTGGTTTACTGAGCATGCTATATTATGGTGTGGTATGAAAACACTACTGTCCTACAGATAAATGGAATAGAAGCAGCAAAAAACTAAACCGAACCTAAAACCTGCTTTTCTGCACATTATCAAGAAAGGAAGAGAAGATGTAGGTATAAGGTAATGGGTGACTCTCTTCCACTCAAGTAAAATAACAGTGGTAATCTTGTTTGAAGAAAACCGTGTGAAAATCCTATTATCCCCATTAAATTAGGATTTTAGAACGCATGTCACTAGATTCTTGCTTTTTTTTTTGTTGAATCTCTAAAACTAATGACTCATTCCGGAAATTTTTGAGATTTTATCTGTGTATACATAGATATTAAATTGCCTTCTGTTGAGATGATTTTTGAAAATCTCTAAACTGTATTTTAACATACTTTGTGTCTTTTCAACCTTTTTGACACGACAAATTTTGACAAGATTTTTTTTACCCTCCATTTAATGACTACATGCACAAGCAACGCAATAAACATGATGAAAACAAACATGAGCAATCACATAAACCTCTAAACAGCCGTTGATAACCACTTGGTTTCAAGCTCACGACAACAGTAAGTATGCTTTCTTCTCTCAAAAAACAACACATTTTTGTTGTGTTCATCAAAATCTTTTTTTTTGTCCAATTCTTAGACGAGAAACTCTCACAACTGCAATTGCCTGTCAGCATTATCTTTTCTAGTTAGTTGGACTATGTGATGTCTCCGTAAATCAACGTCAAAGAGAATAGACCAAATCTTATGCATTTTTGTGAAGAAGATAACATCCGGTACAACTGTGTACACACAGTGCACACGCAATGCAATCTCGATTCTCTCAAGATGATTTTTTTTGCCAGAATATTATAAAACTTGTGTGTAAGCAACAAAGAAAATTACGCTTTTGTATTTTCGACAGCAGACATGAGTTTTTGCTCGTGTGGTGTGTGCCTTTACGACAGAAACAGACAAGGAAAAGCAGCAGGGGATATGGACAATGTAAATTAATGTACAGATCGTATATTGTGTGTGGAGGAGACTTCATGCTGCACAGCACACACAAAAAAAATCTCAAAGTAATTTGTAAAACTTTCGGATGAAAGGCTGTGTAACCTTTTGTTGCAAAGGTTAAGTAGGACAACGAAAGTTTATGAAATTTAGTTTATTTCATTTGAATTTTTTTAAAGGAAAAGATTTTACCAGAATACCATAAAGAGAGAGAAGGCATGCATATGTTTATGTTTGAATTCAAAGGATATCACTTTTCTTTTGTTTGAGGTTGTACGATTTTGACAAAGTATTGTATTATCGGAAATAACGAGTAGTTTTCCCTATTGTCCCTTTCCCTACATTCATTTTTTAGACATATTAAAAAGTCTGCGCTTTGGTAGCTGCTGTTGACCTACTGCTGATATATTATGCATGCGCATTCAAGAGGAAAATTTAACCAATTTTCAGATTTAAGACGATATTAATTTAGGAACTATGAGAAAGCAAATATATATACATGTATACGTAAACATACGTACATGATTCTGCAAAATATGTTGCAACTGGCTATAAACAAAGTTCCTAATGATGAAAATATGAAACCTGTAAATAAATATGTTTACAAGAAGCAAATTGTTTCTCTCTATGTAAAGTGGCAACAACCTGTGCAATTTATTTGTCAAATTACAGTGCAGTAGTTAGTTGAAAGACATCAGTCACATCATGTATATGTATAGACGTGGTTTCAGTAACATATCTCATATATATTGTTGTTTTTCGTGCATCGGAATAGTTAACTTATTATTTTTGCGGTTTTTGTTCAAGCTAATAATAATTTGTATCTGTCAAGTAGCTTGCTTCGAAAGAGTTTTGTGGTTAAATCATGAATATTTAATAAGATCTTGACAAGTAGAAGCTTAAATTAAGCATTTGTTGCAAAATGCAAATAAATAAATTGTTTCTTGTAAGGCTTGTTTACTTTAAACGTTTACATTACATGTACAAAAAAATCATGTATTAAAATTACTTGATTGTTGTTTGTAAGCTTGGTAAGTCTAAGCTTAATCAATAATCACAATCTGAAATTGGCTTGAGGCATTATCATAATGAAGATGATCATAATGATGAATGACTGACGTGCTGCTTTTATAATTATCCAATTAACAATTTGAAAGAAACCGTAGGCCATCGTTTCTGCACGTATTTAGACAAAACTTGTAAAGACATACAATTTGGGAACACTGCAGCGAAGCGTAGCGGACTTTGTGTATTTTACTAATTAAAATAAATCATCCTCGAAAAGACACTTGAAGACAGACAGTCTGGAAAATCTTAATTACTTTAAAAAAGTGTAAATATTAAAGAGATAATACAAACTTTCGTCATTTTGAGTAATCTACTACCTCACGAGAAACTCGAAATTCAACCGGAAACTCAGATAAGTGTACTTCTCTCAATAAGGCTACGTCCTGCATAAAAAGAAATCTCAAAAATTGGTTTCCATCTCGCAAAGCATTCAATTAGCATAATGGACGAGAGCTATGTAGTTATATTCTCGTCACCTGCTGAAACCATTACATTTTACAGCATATTTATAGCCCAACTTGCTTTGATCCACTTCTAAATAGCTCAGAGTAGAAAAACTCTATTCATATGCAAAACTAGCTATTTCCTGGTTCACACAAACAAAGTCGTTTATGACTTAATGCTTTTAGCTTGTAACTCCTTTTGTTATACCTGTATGTCAGCAGCCAAGTACATCGTATTTCAGTCTCCTACTTTTTGTTACATTAACCACGAGTCTATTCGTTTAACCCTTTTCAACCTCTAAAAAATACAGCAGTAGCTAGAAAAGTATTATGCATCCCAGGCTTTTCCTGTCTGCTAGCAAAAATTTGCATACGAGAATGGGACAACAATAAAAGAGAGGCGTAGTAGAATTGTTAGTAGTCTGATTCGAATGAAGGAAATCTAATTTGGATTCCCTTTCCGGAAGCGAAAAGGGCTACTAGGCATGTTAATTTGGCACCTCATGGAAATCTAGCATTTAAATAAGTTGGAATTGATAAACTATCACGCTTCCTGCTGATGAGGGATGCATGTGTTGCATGTATGTATGTAATATGAACTCATATGCAGGCGATAGAAAAACAGTCAAGTGTGAAATTGATATTGACGTCGTGGCAATTTAGATACGCCACCAGTGTCAGTTTTCTACTAACTCCAGTGTATACAGTGAACAGGAGAAAACTCATGGTCTAGTTTCATCATTATTTTCAACTTGCCTACAACCCATACATATAAGCTTTCATCAAAAAATTTATTGGATTTTTTTGGGGACACTTCTGTCTCTAGATGAACTCAAGTGAGTATTTTTACGAGATGCTCGCGTTTCTTATCTATTCACAGCACAAATAGCTTTACGTTAACATAAACATTACATTATACCAAAACAAAAGTAACTTTCTTTTTGGTATTTTCTCCTGTATTTTCTAAGGATCATATAGCCTGTGGCGGTGTCACTAAAAAGTACAATAATATTATCATATGACGGGATTGAACCGAAATACTGGAATTCCACAGGGTACGTGTTTGTATTACTGAAATCATCGCAAAACTTTGTGTATTCCCAAGTTGGAACGAGTCCTAAAGTATGTACCTAATATATGGCATGATATGATTTCATTCGGTTAAACTCCCTGTAGTTTGGACCCTCTGGTGAGTCATACTTTCCATTTCATGAATACAGATCACGTGTAGGTCGAAAAGTGGATTTTCTTTCTCCTTCTGAGATTTATTCGCTAACTAAATTGAAATCTCAGTTGTATGGAAATTCATTTTCATACTGAAACTCCTCCAGCCCTTGGAAGGACAAAGTTTAGTTTACTTTAAAACTTAAAACCCAATGCAAACCAGTCAATGAAAGGGTAGGTACTTTACTATACTTGTAGTGCGCAGTTTATAACATCAAACTTCAAAGTAAACATTACTTAATTATGTATGTATAACATTTATTTATATACAAAAATGATAATCTCGAAAAACTCCTACGAAAATCTCTTATATGTAATCTTAAAGTGTTATGAAGAAGAATCCCAATGTCATACATAATGCATAAATTCAAGAGCGCATTGAATCATTTGTAAATCGTATTTAAAAATGGTACTTAATAAATAATGAAAAACTTGAGCTTAACCGCTTTTTAATTCTTAGAAATCTACAGTCGACTTCAATATTTTTTATGATATCTATGGGAGTGGATAAGTGCATACATACATACATGTTATTTTGCACATATCCGATGCATCGAATATTTAAGTGTGTGGCAAAACTGTTCGTTTCATTGCAAAAACTCGAGACTGAAAGTTGCAGTGCACACTTTGATTGATGTAGTATAAATTACCATTCGAAATCACTTATGTAGGTATATGTTTAACTTGCCTTTTAAGACAACATGCATACATATCACTAAACTGTCGCTTGCGCTTATCTAAAATCTGAGTAAGCCTCAATATAATAATTATCGGTGTGTTGTGATTGCGCTTAAGTGCCGGATGTGACCACGTGAAAACGTCTATAATTTCTCTAAATGCATTAATAGACGGTTACAATACTTACAGCCTTAATCAGGTAGTATTTTAGTTTGACTAAAAATATTAAATATACTAAATCGAAGGAAATCTCACAAAGTAACCACACAGACTATAAATACAGAATTATTCCAAATCACGGCATATTCCTATAAAAAAATATGCTTCCTCTCATGAATGTGAATTTTTGGAACTAAAGTGTTAAATTTTTATTGTCTTGCATCTTGCCACATTATTCATGACAAATGTCAAATGGCGAGACTAAAAATAGCCGACAAAATTAAAAACTTACCTTTTCCTCGAAAACTGCAACATTACATCTTGAAACCTTGCAACAAAGTTTCAAACATTCATCTCGAGACTTTGCACCCAAGTCAGTTTCATTTAAGTAATGGGCACCAAGAGATTGTGAGTCTTTAGTTCGAATTATACTACCAACACTAACTTCGAAATTGGGTAAGCACATAGACACTTGTTGTTGCTGTTGTGATGTGTCCACATCTTCAAAAAGTCCACTGCTTTGAAGGCCATATCCTGTTTCACTTTCTCCAAAATAACGCATCACATTGCCAAATAATGGGGCATTGTTATTATTACTGCTAGTTTGGGAGTCTGTATGGGCAGTGGAAAAAGAAATCAAGAGAAAATAAAAAAATACACTTGATTGGTAGTGAACCTTCATGTTTTTTTCTCAATATTTATTAGCCCAATCCATAAAAGTAACTTAAACAAATCCAAATAAATGAGATAGTAATTTGAAGTGGAAACTCCAATTATTCACTTTCACAAAACTTGGCAAAATTTATTGTGTGATTTCAAAAGAAAGTAAATTGACTGTTCGGAGCAGGATTCCACGTGCTACTCCTCTTCACACTTGAGTCCAAATTCAAATAAGAACTTTCTGAAGCTTCAAAGACTGAGAAATCTCGTCATATGTGTACTTGGGTTGATCTCTGTACGTATCAGATATATTTAGCACTTTGCTTTTCTTTCAGCAAAAACTGATCTGCTACGGATACGAAAAGTACATGTATACGAAAAGATTCGGCAGAACTAGTACAATGAGAGAGGAACTCCCTTTAAAAATGACCTATTCCTTTGGAAATGTTTTTCAAACTGAAGTGGAAATTGCCAAGTGAAAGCAGAGAAAATAGAGAGAAGCCAGAAGTTGGGAAATAAAATGTGCTCTTGTTGGCTCACATACAACAACAGATTGTCTGATGCCAAAAGAAATATTACTAGTTTTCAGTATCTCTTTCTCTCTCTCTATCCAGTCAAAGGATAGAAAGTTGTACGCAGTATGCATGGAGCAAGGTAGTAAAAAGTGAAATCGGAGAAAATAGGAAGCTTTCGTGAAAGCTCGAAACGTATGTGTGAATCGATATACGCTGCTTACACTCACACTTTCAGATTTACAAAGTTCCGTTCCGTGAAAGTGTTACTTGACTCCCCATCCATTGCCTGGCTCCATGAGGATCCAAGAGAGAAAGACCTACTACATGATACGGAAAGCTTGACAAATGTCTTTTCTGTAAAACCCGAGCCAAAATAATGCGGTTTAAATGTAGTTGTCTCATGGTTGAACGGTAGACGGAAGGAGAGTGGCCAATACGCAAATAGCGCTTTCTCTACCAACCACCAAAACTACCAACAATGAAAAGCCAACAGAGAGTTCCCAGATCGCATGTGAGAGATGAGCTAGCACAGACACAGCATGCCAATTTCCGCAGTTGTGCGCTCTGGACATTTGCTGCTGGGTTGATCCAGTTTACTAATGGGATTTTCCTATTTATACAGTGTGGACATTTCTTAGCTTTTCTCTCGAATACTTTCTAGTACTTAATATAATATATCGAATGACACATAATGTGGATTTCAACGGTAATTTTATCAGCAAACTTTTAGGCATGTTCATTGGAAAATGTCCGGAAAGTCCATATGGGAGTAAATACGAGCTCATAGCATGTGATAAGGGAAAATAATTTTCAAAGGAAAACTTTTACCAGAACATTGTATTTCTCTGAAAGTTTATATTCATTATATATCTTAAGATTTCTAGCATTGTTTTACAGACTATCTGTAAACTGAACTTTTTTTTGTCCCCAAGTTATGTACTACGTAATACGGGATGCTACTTGAATAACAAAGAACATCTTTAATGGAAGGGTGAAGGATACGTCCTTATTCATTACGAAGTATTCTATACATTGAACAAAATAATATAAATAAAGGCTGTCTTCACGTTCCGCTTTTTGTTTTAACAAACCAACGGTATTATTTTGAAAGTGCTTGACTTTCATCGTGATATATTGGCGGAGACTGGCTTAAACATAAGATATATGGGAAAATAAATTTGTCATGTCACGTACAATTGATAAATATGTGCTTTATGTAAACATCACTTCTAAAAGCAATGAAAACTATATATTAAACATA
Organism: Entomobrya nicoleti; assembly: GCA_034695465.1. Taxonomy (NCBI): domain Eukaryota; kingdom Metazoa; phylum Arthropoda; class Collembola; order Entomobryomorpha; family Entomobryidae; genus Entomobrya; species Entomobrya nicoleti. The sequence continues at coordinate 2,393 of JAQFZG010003194.1, read as the reverse complement.
GCATCTTAATTTTAAGTATAGTCTCGTCTCTTCTGTCAAACTGTCACATGCAGGAATTTTAGTTTTTATGTGATAAGTAGTATCGTAACTTGATATCAATAAAAAGTAGTTATTAACAAAGTTTTATTAATTTGCGTTAAAAAATACTTTAACTTGTAAAACAAAAGAAGGACAATAGCCACTTACTGTTTATATTAGTTATTAATTATTAATTTCATGGAGCTAAATGAGCTTGCAAATGAGGTACACTAAGTTGCACATTTTTATATTTTTATCAATTTCAAACAAGTTAACATGCCATAAAATTAGAAGAAACATTTTTATGATAAACAATAAAATTGTAGCGTACAGATTAAAAAATTTACGACACGCTACATTAGAATACTATCGAATGCAAGCGCTTCTGTGAAAGGTGGCTGACAATCACGAACTAAAGATTAGCGTAGGCTGATAAGCCTAAAATGGTAAACCACAATATCATGAGTACTATGAAAGTTTTTCTAAGCCATAAAGCCATGCGCTTAAACCTTAAGACAAATTTCTCATTAAATTGAAAAGTCAAACAAACAAGTGTTTAATCAATAAGCTGTGCTATTTTGGAGATTTATGTTTTACAAGAGCGCGATAATTTATATATTTATCGTTGAAAATACAATTGAACCTGAAGAACATCATTTCTGTATAATACGTACATTAGAAAAATTCCATGTAGGGACAACTACTACTTTCACTTGAACATTAAGTAAAACAGTAAACATCTTTTATAAGTTTTTGCATCGCCAATCTTAGATTTATGTTAAAACAAATGTCTGTAAGTTTCCCATTTGCCAAACAAAAAGACAAACGACAGGTTTTTTAATGAATTCAGGTGAGGTGACACATCACATATTGCATTTTTGATGAATTCGTATGTTTTGGGTTTTCCTTATCTTCCTGCCACCTGTGTGCCATCATTACCATTACATGATGTTAAGAAACACGGTAGGAAACATAAATCCCTTGTATGACGGCAGTACATCAAACCCAAAGCTTTTTTACCACCGATTATCTTTTTTACCTTTGCAATTATTTCAACCACCCGGCATTCTTGCATGCATGGTTTCATGCACAAAGAAATGAGCAGGTACAAAATTTATGGCTTTATCATATATAAGCGTTTTTTGATGTGCCGAGCTGGAAGAGAGATGTAATGTATGAGCTTTGAGCACACGGGATGCGAGAATAGGTGTGGACTAGAAGCAGTTGCTAGAATCACAATTATAATATTTCACTTGACTATTCACATGTTTTGGCTTCTTGCTATCAAAAACACGGTTTTTGTCTAGAGTGATCGTGCAAAGAAGGAAAAGTGGTCCTCAATTTTCTCAAGAGATAAACAGACACAACCTGCTGCATGCAAATGTGCATGTTCGAAATTCATCATCATCCATTTTCATAGACCGCAAGCTATATTTTGTGCATTTTCTCTGAATTAGTTATATCCGGGTTATATCCGTATATGCTTTTAAGGTGTCTTAGGTATGGTAGTAGTATGGTTTTAGTAGTGGCATTTACATTCAGTTCATCACGAAGGAAAACATGAGGATATTCATGTGGAATAAATGAGATAGTAAACATTTTCATGAATGCAGTTGATTTAGTGTCTAACTGAACAACATCTGGAAAGTAGTGTGTCTTCTGATGCACATAAATATGCACCTAAATTTAGTCATAATATCATACAGAGACCAGGAAAAAGTATTAGAACGGAAAGTGAAATAAAATTATACATAATGTGTTGTACGCAGTGAAATAAAAGGAAATTTCCGCTGAACATGCAAGATTCAAAGATAGTTAAATAAGCATCCGTACGAAAACACACAGATGTGTGGGTGGATTATGAATTCACATGAAAATGTAAATATCAAACAAACACGAGCATAACACTATAAGCCTTAAGGCTACTCCGAATTTACTCACAGAGATGGTGTAAGCTCGCTCTACAAACAACAAAAATTATAAATGCTCCTCATAACTCAAAACTTTATGGCAATGATTTTTATTAGGTGGGCAGAAGTGCCTTCAGGTTACATTTTACAGGGAATTTTGTGTGAAATCATATTGTTTGATACTCGATTTTACAACTCAATCTGGCAGGAGAGTCTGCTGGTTATATATAGCCATTTAATCGTTGCATGTTACTTTGCATTTGCCTTTGTAATAATACTAAATCATATATTAACTTTATGTTCTAATTCTAATCTATCTTTTTCTTGGCTGGGGTGAGTCTCAGTTTTGTTAACGGCAACCCTTGACCGTTGGCAACCCAAAACCCAAATGCGTTTGGGTGTGCGGCTGAAACACTCAAACCTTAATATCTCTTACATCATTCATCCGATTTTCATGAAAACTTC
>JAQFZG010003193.1:0-14233 GCA_034695465.1 Entomobrya nicoleti | reverse complement strand
TTGTTCGGCAACTCAAAGTATTTTAATAAAGATGACAAATGACAAATTATGTAAGTCAGCACATGGTGACAGCTAGAATTCCTTTTTAAAAACAACTGCAGAAGCCATTGCATTGGATTTAGTCTTCTGGTTCAGTTTTTCGTGTTGTTTGTTGCTTATGAAAATACGTGTCAAGGGACTTTTATTAATGGTTTCAGTGTTAGTGTTGGTATATATGCTTGTTACGACTGAAATTAACTTAGTTGTTTGTTTGCATTTGTTTGGACTGATTTTAAAGTTTCTTCAAAAGATAAATACTTATTCGTTTTAATAAAGTATATGTCCATCCGTCGTCCGTCAGTATATTCTCTATACTCTATACACTATTTGTACGAATAGATGCAGATTAATTGAACGAAAATCCAATGTATTTCTATTTGGCCAGTCAAAAATACGTCGTGCGAGTGAGGCACCTGATATTCTCGAAGTATTCTTTCTTTTAAATTTTCGAGAAACTCTTTTACAGCTTTGTGAACTAATTTTTTGAATGCAGTTTTGTTTTGGAGTGCAGCGTTTATATATGATATAAGTTCATGCATTTTGTTATGCATTCCTCATCCACTTGTTGGTCGTTAAAAAAATGCTAACAACCTGACTTGTCCTAATGCAATCGTCGAGACACAGCGAACTCTAAGTAAAACAAACTAGGAGAAAATTGATGAAAGTTTGCTGTGCTGACAGTGGAAATAATGAAAGATTCATGATCGCTTCCTGGAGAGCTTTTGATTGTTTTCACCTAAAATATTTGGGCAAGAAAAATAAAGTGATTGCATAATGCATTCTTTTTGGTGGTGTTTTGAAAACGAACAAGTTATCGTCATGTTATGACTCCTGAAAATGTAGATTCAAAAAATTGTCAACCGTTAAAACATTTATCCGACAGTTTTCCTCCTCAATCCACACGCGGTTGGCGTTGGCAGTTAATAGCTATCACAAATAAGGATAAGTGAGAAATATGCATTAAAATAAGCAATAAGTTTTGTTATTTTGACTCTGAAGGAGTGTAAACTGTTTCGTGGTGAATTATGAATAACGACATGCATGTATCGTATCGTCGATGTTTTTTTAGAATCACGCCTAGAACTGTGTACTTGGCATCATCGTAAAATCATCAAGTCCTGCTCATTTTTTTTGTGGTTTATGATGGTATTTCATGATCATCAACCAAATTGCCCCCTCCCTCGACATCATCGTCATAGACGTTATGCCTTGCTCACTCGTACAGAATTGTAGTGTAGCATTTTTCCTCTGCAAGAATAAACAACGCCAGTTACTTCCGACACCGTACATCATTTCCCGTTTCACATCACTTTTTCCGTAGTAGTAAGCAATGGCACGACATGAAATTGGTATATATGAAATGTGCCCCTGCTGAGAAAAGTGATAATTTTTGTGCGTATCAGAACAACATTAAGGGAGTGGTAGTGCGTGAAGTGGATATGACGATATATTGACGTAAGAGAAGGAGGAGTGTAATGAAAATGATTAAAACACTCAATTTTTTTCCAATGTGCTGTTTTTTGCCTTCCCGTTTCAGTTTACTTTTAAATTTGTGGGAATAAAAATTGTGGTTTCAAAATTAATATGATGTACGCATAACAAAGAAATACGTGTGTTTACACTATGTGCACGAACATATATTCTACCTTTTTGGTTACGTTGCATTGTTAAGTTTTCGGGAATTCGTAAAAGAATTTGCATGCATGCTACTTTGTTAAACGATGTAATGCGTAAACGTAAACTGATTGAAATGGAAGGGGTAAAGTTGTTTAGATGAAAAGAGGTTGGCCTATCAACTCTTGTAAATCTTGAAGATCCATGTCACGTGTGCTACAAGAGTGCAATGTTTATAGGAATAAAAATTACGCAACTTGCTTTCAGCTGCCTTGAAAATAAACGAACAATGTTGACGTTGACTTACACATATAATATTTTGAACACAAAGTGAGGAAACTCTTTCTATCGGATCTCTCCTGAAGAAGTGAAGCTGATTCAACATTCGTGTTTTTGGGGAAATTGTACAGTTTTCGTTAAAATGATTGAATGCGACAAGTTTGGCTCAAAAGGAAAGCAATAAAATAGAAAAAGATAAAATTACATGTTAACCTACATAAATAGATGTAGATGTACGTGTGCGTGTAATATTATTCGCTCAAATGAGCCCCACAGCAAATTTGTCTGTGGGCAACTGAACCATGCACCATGGTGCAAGTCTACAAACGACTAAACTTATCAATTGTGATGATCGCCTCAATTTAGGTTTATAGTTGAGAAAACCGTTAAGGCGGATGAAAACAGACTAAAAAGAACAACAAAATGTTATTGAGACATTACTTTACATTTGTTACTGATTATGATGCCGATAAGTTGGGTGTTGTTCTATGATCATTCTTCCTAAAAGTATACGTGTTTCTCAGAAGGCATTTACTACTTTGTTCGCGATCGCGATTAGGAATGATTTGTAATAAAAAGAAAGAAATTTAGATTGCCTATGCCATAGTTAAAGACACTAAACAAGCAAAAGTTTTGTTAAATGGTCAGTTTGGACAATATTTGTACGGTAAGCGCTTGCCAAATCATTGAAATCAATGGAAACAAATACGGAATGAAACTTTCCGATACAACGCAGAGATAGAAATTTGATTCCCTTCCCAGTATAGAAATTCAGTTTTGCTTGTTACATCCACCAAGACCATGTTCATTCGTTTTTGTACTCTTCAGCGAAGAACAAACTTTTACAAAGTCACTTCTACTTTTCAACCTTTCAAATGATAGGAGGTGAAACATCTTTGCTCGCTACGCACCTACGCATACGTATGGATAGGATTAAAAAGTTTGTCTACATCATAGAAAAGTGCGTATGGAAAGATACATTTGTTTCTACTTAATTAGCTAGCAGTCGAGCTGGGCATGTTAGCATGACAGACATTATTTTCGTAACATGACATTTATTCTACGTCTCTTGCCTTACTACTATGACTCGACATATACGTTCAAATTGAGAAGGAACTCGCTATTACTATTAGTGTGCGTACACGTAACCTAAGCCGGAAATGTGAAAGCAAATGTTTTGGTGTGCTACTGAGAAAGGGGATTTTTGTTGCATTGCATATTCCAATATGGTAAATATAAGTCACATCGCAATATTCCCTAGTTTTGGTAAGCACTTCACGTGCCCAGGTAATAAGATTACAGGTCCCACATGTAGTGGAACTTAATTGAATAAAAAGTTAGGGTACATGAGTCAATAACAAAAATGGCATCATCTGGAATAAATCACAGGGAGCAAACTGGGGAAATTCCTAGTAAAAGTATTAATGCCAGTGAAAGTAAAAAGGCATTCCAACCCAACGCAGCCTCTATGTTTTCTGGCAGTCATCCCCCACCGATAAATTCAGCTGCACATGAAAAAAATTCCCGTACGCCAATCTTGCAACATGACCGTCATTTGGAAGCTTTCGCACAAGTATTGAAAGGAAAAGAAACAAATGAAAGGAAAGTGATTGAAGGTAATGTAAAAGTTTCCAGTCAGTTAGAACATGAAGGTGATCGAGGTTATCAAGAAGACGCAAATTTTGTAGCAGACTTGGATGAAATCAGTCTTGGCTACCCAAGTGATTTACCCAGTGATTTGTTTGACATTGAGGGTAACCTTCTGTACGGAAATATACATCATATGAAATTCGATTTGGAGGAAGATTTTTCTTCTTGTGATGATAATGAGGATTGTAATCATGAGGAAAGTGGAATGAATCCCAAGCTGCTTACAGCTTTAAATGACTTCAATATTAAAGATGAAGGGAAGCCTTTGAGCAACAAAGCCTCATCGTCATCTCAGAAGGACAACCAAAGTTACCCCAATAAAAAGCAATATCGATCTCTGTGTTCATCATCATCACCATCAAACAAAGGGACTTCCATTTCACCCACCTGTGTCATTCCATCAAAAAATATTAGGGAAACTCCTTCGTTGCTTGCAAAGAATAAAATAGAAACTGGTAGTGTCACAGCTGGGATTGAAAATTTCAGTGAAAGTGAGGGTGATGGTAATGTTGCATGTGATGTAAAGAGGACCGGTAGAAATAGCAGACGAGGAGTTATACATAAGCAAGGCTCTACTGAAGATTCAATCTATCATCCTCTACTCATTAACGGCAGCTTGTCGAAAAAGAGTTTTACTCCAAATTTTCCTGCGCTTATGACCCGACGACAACTCTTGTCAAATCAGAGTAGCAGTGGAAATACAAACAATACGTCGACAACAAACAGTGGAAATTTTAGTCCTCCGTCGGACCAATTTCGAAGTCCTATTGCTCCCATTGACCGACATCATAGTTCTGGTGGAGGAAGTAGTACCAACGGTAGCAACACTATTACTCAACATTATTACCCTGAAAGTGGTTGGGGATATGTGGTTCTATTTACTTGTACAATTTGCCATATACTCACTGCCGGATTTCAACTCTCCTTTGGTGTTTTGTGGCAGGCCCTATCGGATAAATTTGGAAAGGAGCTGGAATTATTTTCATGTATGAGTTCATTACTTAAGTGATTTGATCGTTTTATATCCCTAAATTCTATAAATCTAAATATCTAACACTACTCACAAACTTGGGGATAGATGACTAAAAGAGAAATAAGATGAGATTTAATTAATCAAATGAAGTACATACTGACGATTTATGGTATAAAAGTTATCAAGAATGCCATTAAAGCTCTATCATATCATATATATTTTTTTAAACGAGACATCGGTGGAAAAACATCAATGCTACTTCACAAACAAAGCTTAAAGGCACGGGCATCAATAATTTAAGCAACAGAGGTATTAACGTTGGCACAGTTGTTCATGGAAGGAATGCGATGATTTTTTTGTTAAAATCTAACATGTATATTGCAGAGAGTCATTTTAAAGCTATACATGGATATATGTAATTTAATAGTTTAGCAAGGAAGCTCAGGCAAGAGTTTTTCACTTTAAAACAGCAAAACTATTTCACGTTAACATGAAAACTTACAACTTCCTACATTACACCTATTGTCTTCACTTGATTTTATGTACGTGAACTTAATGTACATGTAAACGTACATAATCAAATCAAAATCGTATTTCAGCTCTGTTGTTTTGTTCAGACCAAATGTATCAAAGTGGTGCAAAAAATGTTACAACAGTTTGCAAGATGCAATTTCTTCATAGCTGCAGGAGTTTTTATATGTAAGAGACGATAAGGGTAAAAGGAATAAAAAAACAGTGAAAGGTGGAGACGAACTCATAATTTTATGCTGTAACCAGTTCATGACATTTATGTCCGTTTGGTAGAGCCATAAACTCATCTTTTAATGGTCACATTTTCATGTTTAATAGTCATCATCGCTTCGTCACAAGGTAAAACCACACAACTTAAAAATGTGGTGGAAGAAAAAACTAAAACCTGACTGGGTGTAAATGCTCACACTTTGATACATTGCAATGGTGTGTCGAGTAATACGAGTTCTTATTTCTCAGTAAAACCATTATCAGCTCTCTGAGGTAACATGCGAGAAATTTAAACGGAAGCTTTTATACAAAAAATACATACATGTGTCTCTGATTTATCTGCTCAATTACACGTAGCATTTTTCATGCTTTTCAGCACCTATTTAGGAAAAATGTCTGAATATTTTGATTCCTTTTGTAGATTGCATAAATCATTTGAAATTTTGTTTTCATGTGTCAGAAATCACTCGTTTAGCAAAAACTCTTTTGCTTCGGTCCAGTGGACTACAATTCGATCATTTAAAACATGCATTGAACAGTCATTCAATTCCCAAATCAAAATATCCACACAAGCGTCTTTACGATTAACTCCTATAAATGCAAATGTATTAATACCTGACAGCTTGTGAAAGATGGAATTTGATTGTATTTGACAAGCTGCATTTTCAAACTGTTTTCAAAGATTTGTATGCGTCATTTTTTTGTTGTGCCCTGTAAATATGGATTTTAAATACCGAAGCCCAATAACTTTATGTACAAGATGGATTCCCAATGTTATGTTGGAGATCTGAAACGATAGGAGAATATTTCGGATAATTCTGAGTAGACTACTGATTTTATTTTACTGCTAAGTCCTTAACTTATCATGCATATAACATATAATGTGTACATTTGTTTATTAAAAATCGCTTTCATTTCATATAATGAATGGGGATGAACAAAACCGATTTTCTGTCTATCTTTTCCCTGTTTTGACTTGCGTTTATTTAAATTCTCGTAATATAACAATAATAATGTACTATCCATAACCTCTTTCCTTATATCTGTTTGCCAATAATAACAATCTTTGGTGCATCATGATGATCATGACTGAAAAGAAAACATTCTCTTATTCTTTATCAAATAAGAACAATAAGTGGCTATTAGTTCTTGTAAAGCTAGTAAATACGATAGGCATAACTTTAATATTATACATACAGTACGGTCAATGGTCACACGAGTACTCTCTTCATACGGCCAACGAGCCAAAGTAAGAAGTTATGTTTACATTTACACTTCCAACAACGTTGAAGGGGATTCCACGAACGGGAAGAACAAAGCTATTCTGCAGTTCTCATTCTGACAGGAAATTGACGAAATGTGATGAATCTCAGCATGATACAATAATACTTTTGTTAAGCCAAATGTGTGAAATGAATGAAATCTGTTATTCCATTGTCTAAAACCTATGGTGCAAAAAATAAAAAGCAATTTCTCAACACGGATGATATGATGTTTGATGGATTCTGAGAAAAACAGTATGCTATGAATGCATAAGTAACGTCAAATAATATGAATTGAGGGCAAGAAGTATTGATGATTGTGATGTACTGACCGATTAATTAAGGGAAAATAATTAACCTGAGGACCAATACTACAGTCTGTCTATTGTGACTAATCGTAAAAGCATACCTGTCATTTAAAAATACATCATTAAGCAAAGAAAGTATTGCTGAAATTTTATTTTTGACGAACTATAAGCTGGCAAACAAGTTAACTTCAAAAATTGTGTCAAAATTCTGTTGTCGAACATCAATAAAATAATAGTTCGACTTCTGTTTACAACACACTGACTGCGAACAAAATAAAATAAACCCGCTGTAATAGCGATCATAACGACGGAGCTGAAACGATTCGATACATGATAATGATTAACAGTGTTGTTGCCAATGAAAAATGCTTTCGAATGATATGTCACATGAAATGTGTTTGACATTGCGACCTTTGACACCGATTTCTGGCCCATCAAGGTCAACGTGACCCCAAGTGACACATGAGTCGTGATCTACTCAACCAAAGCTTTCGATTGCGCTATTCAAATGTACACTATGTTCAAGTTGAAAACTTTCGATTTTGACCTTTGACCTTGGGGTTTGACCTAGGGGGCTGAAAATCAATAGGGTTCTTGCCCTTGACCAAACTTACCTACATGCCAAATTTGAACGAAATTGGTCAACGCGTTCTTGAGTTATCGTGGTGACAGACGGACAGACAGACGGACAGACAGACAAACGCGATCAAGCCAATACTCCGCTGAGCTTCGCTTTCAGCTCCGTAATAAGGTTTTTTTCTTTTGTCAAATAATTATAGGTTGGTTGGGAGCCGTCTCTCTTGGAATTTCGTTACTCTTTTCACCGGTGTGGGTATCGATTTGCAAAAAGAAGAGTACAAGACTGAGTGCGGTATTTGGAGGGCTCGTGGCATCACTGGGATGTCTCTTCACGTCGTTTGCGTCACAATTTCACCAAACGTTTATTAGCTACGGTGCATTTCTAGGTACCTCAAAATTAAATTTTCATGATAAATACGTAGAGAAGTATACATATATTTGTAGCATAACAAGTTTTTAAACATCACATATAGTTCAATTAAATGTATGTCTTAATGTGAATAATCTGAAATACTTAAGTGTGTATATTTCAATTTTTAGGCATCGGTGTAGGTCTTTCTCGGGATGCATCTTCCCTTATGGTGGGACAATACTTCAAACGAAAGCGAGAGCTGGTGGAAATCGTTGTTGTGTCTGGCTCAGGACTCGGGATCATCATAATGTCTATCTCAATTCATTCTGCTATCGGGTAAGAAAAAAAATGTGTTCGATAATATTATAAAATACGCATGTTGTTAACTTTTTTTTATAAAGTTTGTTGTATTTCCTCCTTATTTATCTACCTAGCTCTCTAGCTGTAATTAATTGAAAAAACATTCATGCATGTGCAGTGCACTGTGAGTTTAGTAATCAGTGAGGTTATTCTAAAAGTGACGAATATCGAACAGATGCACAGCAAGACCTTTTCCGGCATCCTCTTTAATAAGCAGACTAGCAGACATATTTGCTTGTTTTAGCTGTCTAATATATGAACTGTTTATGATCAAACCAATAAAGTATGGAAAATGATTCCAGTATCTCTTAGATTATTTCCACGTGTTTACGATCCCAATATACAAAGACAGCTAAGCCACAAGGGGAAATGAAATTTGATAACGGTTCGTGTAGTACAACTACAACTATCCCGAATGCTACAATAATACATGGATATAAAATAAGTCTGCATCTCTGCATTTTAATACCTAAGACTCATATTAGTGGCACTGTTTGGAACAGAAATAGTCATGATTTATCATTCTGCGTATATGAAAATGATTTCACGGGGTTTTTTACGGTAAACTCATAGATCCCTTTTTACGTTCTGACAACATGTATTATGAAGTGAGAAGCAGTAAAATGTCACCCCGGTTTGGATCTCTCCAGAGTTTAGCATATAATATACACTTTACTTTGTGAAAGAAAAATGCACAATTGTAAAACGAAGTAGGGAAGTAGTTTTAGTTTAATTTTCGTATATTCCTTGAGCTTTAACTAAAACCAATAATCCATTACAAAAACGTGGAATTAAACATTAAAAATCTACATGACAGGATCACCAAAGTTCTAAATATGGTTAATGCAGACTAGGACGGGAAATTCATAGCTGGTAAGGATGGAGAAACAGTGAACAGCTCAGATTGATAGTTTCGTAGTATTTAGCTAGTTATAGCAAATATCAATTTTGGCCCGCTCAAAATAACATCATTTTCTTGTAATATGTGTGGCATATTTACTGAACCATGTACAAGTGTATTTTTTATTTATTTTGCAAACAGCTCACTCGGTTGGAGGTTGGGATTACAAGCCGTTACTGTCTCTTTGATTTTAACGTTCTTTTTGGGAACATGCTACCGATCCGCATCCCTATATCATCCTCAGAGAAGAGCTATTCTGCATTTAAAAAACCAGAAGAGAAAGGTATGTAACATGTTATGACAAAAAACGAAATCTGTTTTCTCGCTTGGACTTATACATACGCATACACACAAATATTTTTTGAATAGTTTTGTGTGTACGCTTGCGGAATTTCGTATTGACTTACCACATGATGTACATTTTTATGAATAAAGAATTTAATTTTATGACAGGTCAAAGAGAAAGGTAAACGAGAGGACAGGCCTCCGTTTATTGACTACAGTTGTCTGAGAAGCAAAACTCTCCGAATTATCTTGATGTCCAGCGCGTGTACTGCATTTGGAATTTTCACTCCACTTTTGTCATTGGTATTAGAATTTGTGCAATTTTTCACTGATTAAAAACAAATATATATATGATCCAATAAATGACCCTTTCGGTATTTTTTAAAATGCAATTTGTAGGCAGTACAATGTTCCAAGACAGGGTTTGAAGACTGCTCCATCGTGCTTTTGCACGTGTACATAGGGACTTCTTGGGTAATTGGCTGTTGTACGCTGGGTCTTGTGGTTGTTCAAAAGAGTCAGGATTGCCGCGTTTCCAAACAGTATTTATGTCAAGTAAGATATCAAGTGTACTGCCATTGATTTGTCGTACCTACCCAGCTTTTTTATCCTTTTAAATCAAATTAAATGTTTTAAACTTCACTATCAGGTGGCCAGTGTAATATGTGGAATCTCTATTCTTGCTCTAACGGCTGTGAAAGGAACCAACGGAATGGTCGTGTTCTCTTGGGTTTATGGAGCCAGTTTGGGAGGATATTGCTACTCCTTAAAAGTGTATACTTATGAGCGTGCCAGAGCCAGACATTTTCCGAGGGCATGGTCCTTTCTCCAGTCGTCCCAAGCTATTCCTTTGTTTTTTGGAGTGCCATTGACAAGTAAGAGTGTACTGCTACTCTGTTGCGAGCAATTTAAAAGAGTATTGGTGACTCTCTGGGCATCCATTACATTTTGAACTGATAAAATAATTTATGGTATATTTTGTGGGATGATAAGATTGGCCAAATGTTATGTCATAAAACAGTACAGACATTCTTGCCAATGTCAGTAACATATAAATATATATGTAGTGTGGTAATAATGACTTGGTTTGAGATTTTTTTCGTTGTTCTATTTTTGTTACAGATTACGCAAACGAAATTATTGGCTGGAAATCGGGTTATTACATGTCCGCTGTGGCTGTCTTCATTGGAACTTTCTGTTTATTTCTCACAGATGTGAGAAGGCGGAAGCTCTCCAGGAGAAAAAGTCAAAACAGTTCTATGAAAACGTAAGTATTATTTCTTATTTCAGCATTAGTGCTCGTTATCCGAATTTCTTTATTACGACGGAAGGAGAAATGACAGGCAATTTTTTTTTTGTTTGTCTAATCAAAACTAAACCGAAAAAAACTCACCTCACTGTTTATTTTATGTAATATGGAGTGTCATTTTGTGTCTTTGATGAGTGGGAAATGTCAGATGCAATTTATAAAGATTTGTAAAATGTCTATGATCATACGTGTCATTTACTTGGTTATTTTCCCCACGAGTTGAATTTACCATACGGTTTATGCTTATGTATGAATGCTTTTTCAGCTGCGAGACTACTGACGGAGGCGCATCATCTCCCAAATCGAAAAGACTCTCGTTTGCATTTCCAGCGGAACAACTGGGTAATCAACAACAATCTCGGCAAGCTTCTGATGATGAAGATGAACCAGGCGGCCAAATTGATCCTTCGGTGATGATCAAAGAGTTGACATGCATATCTGAAGAATGCCTTCATGACGTTGATTTTCAGGTTTGGCAGATATTCTTGAAATTAAATTAAACGATTGACAGACCTACTTTTTTCTGATGACATAATGAATAGATTTGTTGTATGAGTTGAACTACAATTTATGGGGATTGATCTATTTTTAGGACATTTATTTCGATGAATGGGCAGAGTATATTGGTGAATGTATCACTTCCTGTAATAAAGTTGAGAACTGTCTTGTTTCCGAGTACGACCCGGACTTGGCGATGATTGTTGAAAGAAGAGCAAGAAGATGGTCTGCTGCGAAACAAAATCTAGCACATCTTCCACATCCGCATCATTCCCAACTTCAAATGAACCCAATGATGGGTGCCACCTCTGCAAAAGGCACCACGGGAAAGTTGACGTTACCTGGAATAGGAACTGTGTTGGAAGTACCCTTGCTAGTCGCTAAAAGGCTGCATCCTGGAATAGGTCTTAGATCTCATCATTCCCATAATATTCTCCACGGTAGTAATCATCCCCATGTCCACTCACAGCAGCAACACCCGCAAGAAGATCCTGAAAACACGTGTGTTGGTGAAAGCAGCAGTGTATCTCCAAATTCTGTGAAAAATGATAACCCAGTGAACGGAAACACTACCGCTAGAATTTACCATCATGGGAAGGGTGGTAGTAGACCCACTAATTTCGGAATGTCTCATTTTCCTGCAATTGATGAGGACTCTGTTTAAATATGCAATTTATGTATTTTAGTCTGTTGTATTGTATTTATTACTGAAAAATACCAAAGAGTCATTATTTATTTAAATGTGTATTTATTACTTATTGGTTCATTTGACAGTTTGAATGTTTTTGATAGTTATTTACTTTTCTTGACAAAATAAATCAGTTAACAGAGAAAAAACTGCGCGTTTCTTTTAATCAAGAATGTATTCTATACCATACATTAATACAACTGATGTAACTCTGCATCAGCTCCAAAAACATTTGTGTTCTCTGTTTTACCCGAGTCCCAAAAATCTCCTTTGTCACAAACAAAAGCTCCCTTTTTCCAACTCATGAAAACAGAAATTGCCTTCACTGCAAATACAGTAGCCAGTTCTTTGCCACCAAGATATGCAACCATATCATTTGCAATAACTTCGGTACAGTTCATTGTTCCATCGCCTGGGAAAACAATGTTTTGAATCCCAGTACTTTCATTATTGAGGTTATTATGATCATTAATTTGATTTCCTGTAATCCCCACTTGAACAATCGTATCCGCTGGCCAGGAACCATCTATATCGTTTTGCAACGAAACCAACAGCTCGAATTCCTTTTGTAATAAATTGTTTATTCGTAAAGACTTAGCAGTGCTACATGATGATGATGACGACCGCGGGTATGAACAATGACGTTCATTTGGCATGTTAATTGTACTATTTAAATTAGCTGTATTGTTTTGCACTTCTACAACACCTAAATAAACACCAGCTAAAATTCTCATGGCTAAATCACATGTACTCATTGTAGTTCCTAGTCGAGCGTCTAGTAAATCCAGGAGCAAGCTCTTCATTTGTTTAATGTACGGTCTTCTACAGTTTGAGTTAGTATTGTTGGTCATTGCAAGAGCTCGTGATAAAAAATAAAGTAATGAGTCTGGTGAATGATGTTGCAATATAAACTCTGGTTGATGCTGATGAGCTTCACCATTGCATTGTTTTTCCTCCTCATCATCAGTGTATGATGAAATCATATCTCGCGTATTTCCCAACGAATTAACTGATTCTACTTTTTGTGTTGTTTCTGCAGTAGCAAGCGAGTTTAATGATGATGTAGATGCGATATCCCCTGAACACGTTACATCCAGTGAGGTAAGTGTATCATTCAAGGTCTTCACTAAGAACTCTTCAGCTGCGTTCAAAAGCAGTTCATGAGAAAAATCGAGATGGTAAAGTAAATTTAAAAGATTAGCTACCCCAACTGCATCGAAAGCTAAACTTTTCTGATGTCCGTGGATAAACACTGGAAACTTAAATGAAGTAACTGATAATGATTTATGTTCTTCGATTTCCGATTTTTGTGGAACTTCCTCATTAATATTTCCTTCCTCATAGTTAAACACGTTTGAAATTATCCACTGTAGCACACTCTCAACTGGTTTGGCTTGTAGAATACCTTGATGTAATAAAACAAACAAAGCCAGCATTGATGTATTGATGTCGTCGGGAATGTTGTCAACTATACATGTCACGTTGTCAGAGGAGTCCTCTTGAGTTTGGAAAGAAGTGGGGGAGTCGTTCCCACTGTCAAAGTCCTCTCTGAATAACAAATTATTATGAGGATTGGGTGGTGGTGATGGCGTGGGTGTGGTTGGTGGTTGGAATTGTTTAAATAAATTAAATGTGCTGATTCCACACGTTGGCACAATGAAGTCGTGTAATTCATCTAATATTTCTGGGGAGAAATCACAAATTATTTCTTGAAACGAAGGTAAAACGAACCTCTCGTTTTCAATATGGTTAAATAACAGGTCTATCACTAGCACAGAAGTTAACACTTCTCCGGTACCGGCAGTTATTTTGAAGAAACTATCAACTCGGGTACTTTCAATAGCACAATTTCTGCTTGTATATAATTGGCTTTGGAAGCCTTGTGTGGATTTAAAATGGGATTTAAGGTAGGTAACTGCGTCTTCCAGTCTTTGATGAATTTCTACGTGATCATGAATTGGCTTTGTTATAGACAGGTTGGAATAAAATTGCTTGTTCGATGGACCCTTTTCCTGGGTACTTCGAATCAACTCTTGCAAAATTTCTTCCATATTGTAAATCTTCTATATAACTTACATACATTCAACTAAATTTTTTTAGTTGTTAAATTCACTTGTTCTACCAGGAGCTGAGCTTCTCCCTTCCACGAACGGATATCTTCAAATGAATCAAGTATGATAGGATATACATTTCTCATTCACATCATTATTTACTTCCCATAGTCATTTATCCATACCCATGCTGGCAAACGCCAAACATTGTATTATTAACTTGCGGCTAAGCAAGTTATACAGGATATCAGTGGCGTCTGTCCGTCCGTCTGTCTGTCCGTCTGTCTGTCTGTCCGTTCGCACGATAACTCAAAAACTAATCAAGATTTTCAAAATCTGATTTC
>JAQFZG010003192.1:0-14235 GCA_034695465.1 Entomobrya nicoleti | reverse complement strand
GATCCCGCCCATCTGCTTATCATTTGGAATCCATCGAGAATCTCCTCCCAGTCAGCATCCTGGCTTCTCAATTTTCCTAGTATGGAATCCCACAGGTCACCACTTGGTTTTTGAAGGTGGGGATGATGCTGGTTCTCCTTGGGGTCGTCCTCCTCCTCTGGAAATAATTTGATGACACCTTCTGGGATAAATCCTGTACTGCTTTGAGCTCGTCTCCTCCCACCACCTCCACCGGTACCACCGCCTCCTTGAGATCTCCTCATGTATCCACCTCCTCCATTTAACTCTGGTCGAGTTCTGCTCCTTGAAGCTGGTCTCACTTGGAGGATACCATCCATATCTTCATGACCATTGGTCACATCAGGTTTGATGGAAGATGATGATGATGGCAAGGTCGTCCTCATTCTTGGCTTTGGAGGCTGTGGTGGCGATGGAGGGGGTCGTTGGTTATCCAGGTAGTCTTCCGGAGAACAGTTGAAGTACTCTTGCATCACTGGAAGTCCAAAGATTCCTTGGCTGAGTGCCATGTTTGTTGCGGTGGTTGGTCGGGAGGAGTCGCCTCTTCCATCTCCTCTGCCACAGTCTCCTCCTCCAGGGGTGGGAGGTGGGTGGACCACAGGGAGCTCGTAGTGGTTTTGATGGTGGTGCTTCACGCGATAGGTCCGGTTTCCTTTGGAGGCGGTCTTGGGTTTTTGGGAGGAGGAGGGTTGATTGGAGGTAGATGAGGTGGTGATCTTTTTGGAGGAGAGGCACGGGTTGACTGCGATTTGTGCGGGGGTGATGGGCTGGGAGTAACTGTAAGTTAAATTGGAGAAGTATTCGGGGGGCGAGGAGGGAAGGGGTGGGGGAGGTCGGATTCCTCCAAGGACGGTGGAACACTGGTAGCGCCGCTTGGGTCCCATCAGGAAAAAAATGAGGTCCAATTAAAATTGAGGTAGAAAAATAATTAGTTGGTGGAGACCTCCTCTTCTGTGGAATAAATTATAAAATCAAAAAATGTAAACAAAGCTGTTATTTTATTTTTTTGGAAAAAAATAAATTGATTGATTTTTTAAATGTTGGCGGGCTAACCTTGGTTACTTGATGGTTATGTTGGTGGAGATGGTATTTTTTATTGTGAAAAAAATTGCAAGGGATAAAAAATATATAAATGGGATGATATGCTAATTAAAATTAATTGGAGCAGTTAAATATTTTTAGAATATTTATTTATTTATTTAAAATTAAATTAACAAGTTGTCATGATGTATTTTTTAAAATAGTCATTTTTTTTATAAAAGTCAGTCTTTATTTTTCAAACAGTTACTCTAAAGTTAAATTGGTTGCCTCGGGAGGAGGAATAAGTGAAGCCGGAGCCTCCTCCAGTTCTGGAGGGACCTGCTGCTGGTGCGGAACGACGAAGGGCTCTTCTATCCTCTGAGCCATCTCCGATGACGATAGCTTCATCGCCGAATGATGGTTCTTCTTCTGGTTGTTGCTGTTGTGGAGGGGATGGTTGTGGTGGAGGTGGTGGTGGGGGGAGGGGACGTTGAGTTGTTGGGGGAGGTGGTGGGGGAAGGGTTGGTTGAGGCTGTGGTGGTGAAGGTTCTGGTTGATCGGGGTAATCTGAGCTTGGGATCTCAATGGCGTCGGTGTCGTCAAAAATGGGGTCGGATTGAGGTGGAGGGAGGGGCTGGGGTTGTGGTTGGGGTTGAGGCTGCTGTTGTGGAGGAGGTGGTGGAGGGGATGTGGGGGAAGGTTGAACCACCACAGGTCTTGGCGTCTGTTGTGGTACGATGACCTGTTGCGGAGGGCGTACTGGTACACCAGCAGGGAAAAGTGGAGGCCTCTGCTGGGGAAAGATAACTTGTTGGTGGGGGGGTCTTTGGGGAAGGATTATCTGTCCAGGTGCTTGAGGGGGCCTCACACTGATAATCTGAGATGGAGGTCGCTGTTGGATAACTTGTTGATGATG
This sequence comes from Entomobrya nicoleti, assembly GCA_034695465.1. Classification (NCBI taxonomy): domain Eukaryota; kingdom Metazoa; phylum Arthropoda; class Collembola; order Entomobryomorpha; family Entomobryidae; genus Entomobrya; species Entomobrya nicoleti. Next base: position 12,281 of record JAQFZG010003192.1, on the reverse strand, counting down.
AGGATGACTGCCAAGTGGGGGAAGTGGAAAATTTTGCTGTTGGTGGTGAATTGGAATGGTGATGGGATATTGATGGGCAGGTGCTGCAAGTACCTGAGGCACTTGATGGTGAAGATAAGCTCCCACTTGTCTGTCTACCACTGCATTGAAGCCATTGGAGTCAGCTGTATAGGTGACGGTACGGAGGGAACCGTCGGGCTCCACCAAATTGTATTGACCTTGGACAAGGTCACCATCCCTGGTTTCAGAGTGACCTTTAATGTCACCAGTTATCTGATCGTTGACTGTGTAGCCAAAGCTGTACTGGGGATACAGGTCAACGGCACCACCGTTCACAAGGCTTATCAGCCCAAACGCGAAAATTACAACCTTTAAAAAAAATTAAATATCACCAATTTAAAATTTAAAGTTAATTAAAACTAAAAATCACAGAAGAGCTAAAAAATAAATATATTTTTTTTATCTGAAGCTAATTATTTTTTTTACCTTAATTTTCATTGTAATTAAATATTATTTTAAGTTGGGTCACAATTTAAACTTCACGGTTCACTAACCACTATGTTCACTGGTAAGCCTTTGGAAGACTACTGAGCTTTGGTGAATTGTGTCCTCTGGGCTATTATTCCAGTGATGGTGACGATGATCAAGGCGTCGTCTTCGTTGTCGTGAAGACAAGATGGGAAGTAAAGATATTCAGTTGAATTGTTAGTGCATTTTTTTAACAGTAATTGTTACACATGTCAAATGACTAGAATAAAATAAACAATGTACAGCTTTACAAGAGCACAATAAAAACAATTCAGATCAGATCAGAAAGAAAAAGAAGGCGGTTATAAACGCTAACGGTGTGAACACCACGTGAACAAAAAATAAATGGAGGCACATATTTTTTTTCCTTTTGGCAGAGGTACCACCTGCTTTAGTTGCAGACCTTCGTAGTCTTCTTTTGTGACTTGACTTGAGTTGTGACGCTGATGATGATGATGACGCTCGCTTCTGTGAAGTAGCTTTGATGAGGATGATGGTGCTCTGAAATTCAATACAATCTACTTTAAATGTATTTAAGATCATCAATCATATTTTTTTTGTAAAGCTTCTACAGTTAAAATGCATAATAACTGAAGAAGGTGGTGGTCTGCTGGTATACCACAAAGCCATAATGCCATCGCCACCGCCCTTCTTCATTTTTTGGCGTCAGACCAGCATCCTGAATCTGAATCCCACGCTTCTGTACTGATATCCCATCTGTGTAATGACTTGTATTGCTTCTGGGGAGGATTCTGAAGGATTATAGAAAAAAAACTGTTGAAAAGTTAAATAAAATTAATGATCATCATTAAAAAATATTATAATATTTTTGAGCGACATTTATTTATTATTATTTTTGTTGGTGACCTATTTAATTTTTGTGGGGCATAGTTTTTTGAGTTCCCGACTGTGACTCATTTGATTTCCGTTTTTAACGATGCAGGCTTCTTGGCAATGACAATGATTAGAGTTGGGTTACAAGTTGGGATGGTTAGATAACTGTAAAAATGTAAACAAAGCAAGAAATAAATGTCAATTACAGTAGTTTAATTTTAATAAAATGATTGATTAATGAGTTAGTACAAAATAAGTTAGTGGACATTGATTACCTATTGTTCTTCTTTTTTGGCGTGACTGGTTTACAAAATAAAAAAATGTCTCCAGTTCAGTTCAGAGAGTCAAGTGGAGTCAGAAGGTCAGGATGATGGGCTGGTTGGTTTGATGGGTTGGGAGTTCACTGATTGATTTATTGGACTGAATAGTTAAAATAGTTAACTTGTAAAATTGTAAATATTTAGATTTAGTTACACTGCTTGATATGGATATGTCAATAAAATGACGCAAAAGTTAAAGGAAGATTTTTTTTAAAGGCAAGGTATCGTTTCTATTTATGGATAAGTGGTTATCTGATATTTATCAAATGAAATGGATTATTCATGTAAATATACTTTGATTAGTTGATTGATTGAGTCAGTTTCCTCCTCAAGAATTCAATCACCAAAATAAAAAAGGAAACACAGTCAACAATTGGCTATTTGGTAATAATGAGAGTGGCACTCTTTGCATTTTGATTGCTTCATTATAAAAAAAACGGAAATCAATTCAATACTCTCCACAAAGTAGACTGATTAATGATTAAAATAAACAGAAGAAAATAATAATCAGCTGATTTCCATGCAAGGCATGTAGCAAAATTTCCAAACAACCTTAACCTTGTGCTGTGATTTTTTTAGCATTGAATAAAATTAAAAATGGAGAATGGTCAAATAAAATGTTAATCATTTGTCGTTGTATTTTGGATCGGCATTAAAATTAAATAGTTTACTTTTTTGGTAAATTATAATGGCAATGATGATTAGAACAATTGCAATGTTGACTGTAGGGTGCTTTTTTATTTCATGGAAAAATCCAGACCAAAATAAATATAAATAGTTTGTCTTGGTTTGGATGTTGGAATGGTTGACAGGTTAACATGGAATGTGCATTAAAATAACTTTGTTTCAGATAACGTTTTTTTTGTCATTTATTTTAAATGACAGCAGGATCTGACGTTAGCTGACGTCAGTGACATAATCAATAATGACAAAGGTGAGAAAATGTAAGCGGAACTGTCAGTGCACTCTAATAATAAGCAAAAGTATTTGTGTAATTAAACCCGAAGTAAAAAACGGCCCGTTTCAAATAAAATAACATATTAATGTGGCTTAAAGTATTTGAATGCATGAAAACATATTTGAAAATAATTGTTTATTTCATATTTTTTATTTTTTTTTAATAATTAAATTTAAATTTTGAAAATTGTAATTGACCTTTGACCTGGGTCAACTTTTTAAATTGACCTTTGACCTGGGTGATTTTTTTAAAATTGACCTTCGACCTATGAAAATTGTTTTAATTGACCTTTGACCTGGGTAAATGTTTTTTAATGACCTTTGACGTCAGTCAACAATTTAAACCCATAAAAATTGTTAACAAGCCATAAAAACTTTTAACCCTAATTTGAAATTCGAAACTTTTATCGCAGACAAACAGACAGACATTTTCTGCATCACATCTTCACTTTTATAAAGCATCATTTCTGCCACTTTGCTAAATGAACGATCTGACCTTGCCCATCTTTTTTCCACTGTCCATTTCACATTTCATCTCCCTTTTTTAACCCATCAATGCGTCGGCTTCACACTTACAAAGATCAAAGTGGAATTTTAACAATGAGCAATATCACCTTAAATGTAGACCACTATAAACCCCTCTAACTATGATGATGAGACTCCACCCAAATTCCTTTTGTCTTCACATCATCATTTTCTCTACTTTATCAACAAACTTTGTTTGTCAAGCTCCATTGTTAAAAAGCGCATAACGGTTAATATTTGACGTTTTAAGTGATGTCAAAAGTCAATCCTTAACCTAATGATAGCTAACGGTACAATTTTCTTTTTTGTGTAGTTCAGTAGTCACGTTTGACACGTGCCAAACTTGCCAGATTTTAACATTATTTTAGTTAAAAGTCGTGACTTGTTTCCTAAATACATCACTTTGTCAACTGTGCCCACTTTAAATTGAAATTAGAAGCTCGTGGTAAAATTTAATACGATTAAAATCCTACCCAAATGGTAATGCCGCACTAATCCAAAGTGCTTAAGAACTTTACAACATTTAATTAACAAATTATTACGTAATACTTAAGATACTCAACTAAATTGAAACAATATAAAAAAATCGACTTTGTTTAAAATACATTTGCGTTGCGGCTATACAATGAATTATTTGTATATAGTTGCCTAACTAATTGTTTCTTGTCATTTTGAACATAGTTGACCTAAGAAAAATGAAAGGCTTTAGACAATTTGTATGCTATATTTTATGCAAGTAACCAACTGACAAAAGGGTGAATATTACATAATACATCACTTTTTTTTATTACCGGCTTCCCCTGCTGTTCAACTGAATAGGATAAAAAAAATTGATTATGGACGTTCTCTTTCGCAAGCAATAAACGACGATTTATTTTTTTAAATGACTCAAATATTTTAAGCTGCATATTCAACAAATGATGCACTCTAATTCTATCGTTTTGTTGGGGTAAATGGCTAATAGTTCGTTGAACTGGTAACGTCTCGTTACATTCGATTACGTAACAATGTAATCTAAAACTATTTATCATCATCGTGTTTTATTAGATGAGTCACTGTTGGATTTGTTTATTTACAATGGGTTATGCACCAATATGTTATACTGAACTACAATTTGTCACATTACTTATTCGACAGTTGGTCACGTTTTAGTACACTTATATATTTGGTGTAGCTATTAGGTATTTATATCGGTCTCGTAAAATTCTATAAGTATTTAGTCTAAAGATTGATTGACGTTTTTATAATATTGACATGACGTTTTTTTCATAATCGCAAAACTTTACATACATTTTTTAGACAGATTTCATATCGGAATTTAGTGCATACATGATTCATGATTGTAGGACAACGTGTTAACGTTTTATCAATATTTCTTTTCAACTTGATAAATGATCTAACAAAATTAAATAGGTTTATTGTTTTTTAATCGGTATCGAAATCGTTCATGAATTTAGCTCAAATTGTTGGTTTGGTTTTCTGATATTTTTCCCATAAAATAAATACAGGTGAATATTTTAATGATTTATTGACATCATATTAGATTAACGGTACGTTTTACTGGACTCTTATTCAAATTATACCACTCTTAAAACTGTTCATGGTTTTACAAAATGCGTAGCATTCATCACGTTGCTTTAATTGACAAACTGTTAAAAAAAATATACTGTATTTAATAACGTATGCAAAATTGCAAAAATAATTAGCCTAAAAACGAATTATGAGCTTATAGTAGCTTATTTACTTATATTTTGAGTGACTTTTTGGCAATGCTCTGGAATTGATTTATTGATTGATTTAAATGGCGATAAAATGAAAAGGCTATCAACAAAAAAATCAACTAGCACAACAAATATTCATTTTTGGCTTGTATTTGATGTATTTTATCAGCTATGTTTTTATCCAGTGTTCCATTTAGCGGCCATCTTTGATTAGAAATTATAATGATATGATTACATAATGCAAACAGTTAAACGTATACACATACAATTGTAAAATTTCGCTACATTAACTTTTGCTTGTAAACATTTGAATAAATATGTATAAAAAAATTGTTACCAAATGCCAAGCCTTTTAAAATGTCATCGATCACCAAGTAAACAATGTAAACTGGTTTTTGGCTTCCTTTTCAGTTTTATTTGGCTGCTGGCTAGGTCAGCTCTATTTCTGCTCAAAAAAGTGTAGCAAATTTTTGGAATATCATTTAGAAAAAAAAATTATACTGTTATGATAGACAATATGTTTAGGTATGTGCATAATAATAAATTAGATCATAAATATTTATAGAAATTTCCTCACTGAAAAAAAATTGTTGACATGCTATGTTTAAAAGTAATAATGTACTGAAAGGTAGACATGAAAAATTTGCTATGTTCCTCATTCCAACGATCGGATAACTCATTTAAGACAAAAAGTGTTGTACTTTAATGCTTCATTGAACACGACATAAACATGCCTTTATCGCTTAAATGTATTATAGCGACTGGTACTGGCAGCCTAAAATCAGGTGAGAAGAATTGGCGTGTCCAGTTAACAATTCGATAAATACGAATACCAAAAAACTTATAAGTGGTCTGCTATTTAAATTGTCCATTGAATGATATATATTTGAGATCAATGGTCTGCTGAAAATGGGACGATAATTATATAGGAAGCAAATATCGTGATGGGTTTTGACGCATAACAATAATATGGATAAATACATGCGTTTTGTTACGTCTATCTATCTATTCTGTTGAAATATTTATTTAAATGTTTAGCATTACTTTGCACTACACATGTAATCCTATCAGTAAATTAATACACAAATGCATTATACACTATATTGCAGATCGTAATTTTTTTCCGAAGAATATTGGTTCATTTGAAATAAAAATGCATATTCGTTTTTTTTCTTAATTACTACAGACAAACTATAATTAATTATGTTGAAAATATGTAGCATTGTAGCAAGAAGATGATGATGTTGCCAGAAATCAAAGATCAATGTCAAATTTTTACAACAAACTAGTTCTGATTAGTAAAAACAGGTGTGTAGAGAATTGTGCATTGTGCATGCACGCTTTTGTTTGATGCAACAAATAAAATAAGTGTATGGAGGAACGTCGTGTTGAGCAATTGACACTGTCAATAAAATGAACTAGCTGATTTGTTGATAATTTATGAAATGAAATGTTGCATGATTTTGATTTATTTGATAGACATGATAGTTGTTGAAGTTGACTTAAACATTTGAACGTTTTTTTAACAAATTTAAAGTTTGAACACGATTTAATTTTTTATTGGACTTATCTTTAGATTTACAAAAAGAATTAAACTTGACAAATATTAAAACTGCTAGTTTGATCTTTCACACGCTTGGCTAATGACTTATTTGCTTTAAAGGTAAACACAATAAGGGCAAATATGTAAATGTATTTCATCAGACTCCACCCGAGTTTCCATTGTCTTCACTGCACTTTAAACTTAACCCAGTTTAGTATAAATACATATTTAATGTACAATTATTGTTGACAGTTTTGCTAACGGCAATGCTAGCAGTTATGCTGACGTTTTAAGTGATTTTGAAAGTCAATTTATAAATTAAGATGTTATCATTTTGTCATGACAGCTAAAACTGTTTGTCTTTTTCGTGTGGTTCAGTAGCCTCGTTTGACAGACGCCTTGGGGGTTTCTTGAAGTAATGCAGCTGAGTTTTGATAAATCGTGACTTGATTGGTGTTCAATTTGACAACTGTCTCGTGGCTTTTTTTTATAAACGATTGCATTCTTTAGTAATAATGATGTTAAAAGTAAACAAATCTATCACACTTATTTTTTTGTTAGTCTTTGCACCTGAAAAGTATATTATGCAATTTGAACTTCCAACTTGTCGTTAGAATTCAATTCCTTTCATTTTTCTTAATAATTAATGTCGTGACTTATATCTAAATAACATTATTGGTTTTGTCTAGAGTCAGTATGCTAACTGGTAAGTGTTCTGGAGCATTATTATATTTACTGGTTTTTATCACATAATAAATTATATTCTTTTTGTCGATGTTAATCACCAGATGGTTATTTTGACTTGAGACCTACTTACCAGTCATTTTAGAATGCACAATGTGCAGCTTTTATATTTACGATTTAGTAAGATTTAAAAGTTTATTGAAATGTTTATAAATTCCAATTCCTTTGAACCACTTTTGTCAAAAGTTACTTTTTATACGAATCATCAGTAAATACCGTCTGTACAAAAGAGATACTTTGAATTGTTTGCTAGTTTATTCAAGTCACGGTTCAAGACTCTAATATCAAAATAATTATTTCGATACGTGTAAAACTTCACTTATTGACGTTCCATGAATTAACTAGCAATAAAATAATAATTCGCCGTTTTTGTGCGATTATGGTAGAATTTCCTAATAATAATACTGGCTAGTTTACATGTTATGTATTTAAAACATATGATCATAGATAAACCTAACCTAATTTGTACCCAAAAAAATATGACAGAAATTCAGTAGCATTCAACAAACAGACATGATCGATTACCAGTAAAATTGTACAATATTTAATAGTCAACAAATATCTTAAAAGGCATCACGATCTCCTCAAAAATTAGCCCAACCACCAAAAAAGTCAATGCCTTAAAGTCCCTTCAATTTGTTGTTTAGGAATTACAAATAACATTGTTTATTGTTATAGTGACAGTAACCTTCTGATTCTGTCATTTGATCGAGATTCCCTGTAGTTTATGTAGTAGCTAAGCTACAAACTCGTAACTTAACATAATAAGAGCGATCTTCAAAATTAATTTTCGATGCGCTCTAATATTTTGACTCTTAAATTGTCACTCGTTTGTCATGAAATCTATCCAATTCCATAAAAAATACTACCAAAAATCAAAAGGTCACTTTTACAGTTTGTATTACCAATCTGACATTTTAGACGTCATGTCGGACGGTTGCCACGTACAACAAAAAAACAAGCCAGAAGCACATTTATATAGTTTCCTACATGCTCTGAGTTACTTTAATTACTAGAGCAAGAAACATAATTAATTATTGTGCATAAAATTTATCAGATGCATAAAATTATAGGAACAAGAAGACGATCATGTTGCCAGAAATCCAAGATCAATGTCAAATGAACATTAAAAAAGAACTAGTTCTGAGCACGAAAGGTGTGGTGAGTGCAGCGTGCATGCACACTTTCATTCTATTTCATTGACGACAGTGGGATGTATTGGGTGATGTATTATGAGAGGAAGAACAAGTTTTATTTTGGTGAATCAGAATATGAAAATTCAAGTAGAATTAAAAAGAGGAACGATATTGATATTTTATGCTACATATTTTACTGGAATAACGATATATTTATGTTTTATATTTTCACATACGTATTTAACTCCAAAATTCAGTACTATATAAGTGCTTATCATTCGATCTCATAACATACATGTTATAAAATAATTTTAAAAAGTCATAATATCTCAACAAACTGTAGCCCACTGTTATAAATAATACATTTGTATTCAGTATGTTTGTTATGACATATACAGCGAGTTTGCTATGTTTACTAATATACAACTAAAAAAATCATTTAAGTAGCTAGCATGGGTAATAATATTACATAGTAGCTATAAAATTAAAAGCAAGGTCAAAAGTCAAACAAATATTGTACGTAAATGGTAGACAATATTTGTATATGAATATGATATGCAGTTATTTTGCAATAAGGTAGTTTATTTTCCTGACTTTTGGCTGACAAACTCAGACAGAATAACAAAAAAAATATTAACTGATGGCTCAATATGACTAGTTGCGTCATGCAAGCTGAGTGAATCGACCAGTTGCAGTTTTACAGAAAAATACAAGACACCGTTGCAGTCAGTTTATTGGACTGTTACACAATTTCGTAAAAAAGATTATTTTAAATACAGACATGATTGTATTTAAAGTTTAATATTTTTTATTCAAATTGTGAAGTATAAGTATATGATTTATTATATAGTGAAAATTAAAGAAATAATACATATATATCGTGGGTTAACTTAACTACGGTAGCACAATTATAAAAGACACACATATTGTAAGTATGGAAAAAAGCAAAGCAGTAATAGTATTACAGCATAATTATTTAATTAATTAACTTCTTCAAACTAATACGGAAAACAAGTAACCGCAAACATTTTTAGTTTTTTCTGTACGTATTCATTCTCACCATTTATATGGAAACTGATTATATTTTTTTGCAATTTTACGAATAACAAAGGCTACAAAATGAAAGCAAACTTGTTCAATCTAATATGTATGTTGTACTATAGCATTTTATTTAATAAATGCAGTTTTATTTTAATATTTAAAATAGTAATTATAATTTAAGGTGATATTATTTTTTTAAATCCAAATTTAGTGCATTTTTACATTTAAATATGTATACCTATTGGTTATTATTGATTTGTGTAATCAGATCCTTTATCTCTTCTTTGTGTTTCTCAAGGGAATCTTCTAAGCTTCTCTGGAAATTCTCTAGTTTATCTTCAAATTGTACAAATTTCTTCTCCAACTCATCATATTTTCTGTCAATTGCCTTAACATCAATAATTTGCTTCTCCTTCAGATCGTTTATCACATTGTTAATAAAACCGATTCTTAAGTTAGTGGAATTTGGTGATGGACCAAACGACTGAATTTTGTACAATTTCCCTGTAGAGTTATTCTTGCGCGTGTAAGAGTAAATATTTTGTGATTCATACCAGATTCCGGCGTTAATATACATTGGCTTCCATTGTATTTCTGAACATTCTTGCTCAAAGTAGGCTAACAAACTGTTACCATGATTATTAATTGACCACTTTGCTAATTCTTGTACTTGGTTGGGAACGTTAACACAAGATAAAATATTTTTATAACTTTGTATAACTTTAGGAAATGCCGTTGGTTTTGTATTGTCGTAGTACTGAGTAATGTCAAGATTTAATGAGGATCCTCCATCTTTGTCGTTACAGATATGAAATGACCTAAGATTCCAAATCCAGTCAAGACTGAAAATGACATGACAAAGGATAAGTTTTAATTTTTTATTAAAACTGTAGAAAAAATTAAACTTCTTTACTTATTTTATTACCTTGTTCCAGGTAAAATCTTTTTACTCCAAGGAGACCTGCAATCCAAATTATGGTAAACGATTAAACATGTATCTGTCCTAATGGCTCGAACATGAAATGTATTCAGTTTACTTTCAGAAATATTGTTACATTTTAATGACGAGTTACTTTCTGTAATAAGGCCTGTGCATTCAAAAGAAAAGTTAAAACGATTAGTAAAAATGTCATAATAGTTTACGAATTAAGTGTGTACTAACTAACGATCACCTGTAAAATTAGTATTCGTAAAGAATTCAATGTGTATTCCTTCACAACAATAAATAAGTGAACTACTTATTAAAGCCCCCAAAAACAAAGTACTTAAGGTCATTTTTAAGGAAGGGAAGATTTTCCGGGTAAAAAATCTTCAATCTGGTGTTAAATATTTGTGGATATATTTAAATCAAAAGTGAACGAGTGAATGAGTCCTTCGAGTTAAATGAGTTGTGGATATAATCGATTTGGTGGATTATTATGCATGAGCGACTTTGTATTTTCAACAGGAAAACCACAACTACTTCAAATTAGTAAGTAATATTTCCCCCTACTTAGAAATAAGGAGTGTTCGTATTTCTTTGATAATATGAACTTTTTACAAAGCAATAAGAGCACTCCTTTTTTCTAAGTAGGGGGAAATATTATTCATATGTTGTATATACAAGTTGTCAGTATTCATATTATTCATTTAATTGTCGACTGGGAAATGATGTATAAAAGCCAGATAAATTGGTCAAATAAAACAGGAAAACATTTGTGGTAAAAAGGTTATATAAAGTATAATTATAGAAATTACTACTGATTGTGCTGATAATGACCACGTGATCATTTTTTTAATTCAAACAAATTAATAGGCTATACTTCAAAAATTATTTTGAGTTATTGACCATGATCTCTGGGAAAGGTTTGATCCCAATACCATATTACATCGACTAGTACGATTATTTTTTTGCCTGTAAAATATAGAAAGCATACAACACTTAATTGGTCCTATTTTCGATATCCTTAAGCCGTTTTGGCCCAAAATTAACATAACTTTTTCCCATGTACTATATAAATCTGTATACTATGTTTCATAAAAAATCGGTTGAGGCATTTGGAGGATAAAGCGCGTGCAGGTAGACCTCCACACGGACAGGTTTTTATCTCCTATTTTTCATCGAGTGATCTTATAAAGAACCTATCTGTTAATTAGGTAATTTTTACGTGCAAATAATGTACATTATGGCCACGGACCCAAACAATTTTTTTTACATGTAAACACTTAAATAATTTTACTAAATGCAAACATTTGTGCAAAACCATTCAACAAAATGATGTATGGGTTAAAATCATGAATAATATTTATGGTGCGTTGACAATAAATTTATTTGAATGAACAGTAAACAGTGGACATTAAAAATCGATCAGTGTTTTAAACAACTTTTATTTTTATAATTAAAAGCCATAAGCTGCATATAGCCATAAACAAAATTGCTGTCGTAAAAACGCTAATAACGAATGTAGAAGAGGAAACTAGTCATCCTGAATTACAGTAGTCACTATAACAACCCAACTATATACCATCGGTAACTAATGCATTGCTGTTAAAATTTTAAAAGCGGGATGTTTTTTTCATTTAAAGATCATTTAAAGTTCATTTAAAGTTTTAGAACTTACACATTTGTCCTTGAGTATATTTCAACGGCATTGAAATAAGAAATATATTGAAATCTATGGAACGAAAATTTCCTATTGAAAAACAATTTATAGAAAAATTTGTTCTCAGTATTGGTGCCTTTATTGAATGCAGCCGATATTTTTTATTTGTATTCAATTTTTTGTAATCTTTGGCTTTTAATGAATGTTCAAACTGACTTGATTCAATAGTGAAATTATGATGGTATGGTAATACTGTCTTGTTCAAAAATAATTAAATTATTGATCAATCTCTGGGGACGAGAAGCAGTTCTTAATGGTCGATTTTACCTTATTAAATAATAATTATATAT
>JAQFZG010003191.1:0-14235 GCA_034695465.1 Entomobrya nicoleti | reverse complement strand
AAAAGGCAATGGAACAATCTTTTCCTTTTCTAGAGTTATTTTGTCCCTTTTCATACTTTGTCATTATTTTTTTCTTGATATTTTTCTTGCATTTCACCCTTTCTATTACGCTTCCAACTTCCTTTTTTTACACAGAATTTGCCACTCCTCTTAGATCTTTTGCATAACAATTTGTATAAAGTAATATTCCTCCAAACAAAAATTGTTACCCCTTGGTAATGGTTTTTTTACACAATGCCGTAATGATTCAAGAGAGCACTCGTAATAATTTTTATTGTTATACCAGATGATGATGTCATCTGTTATCGTGAAAATTTAATGAAGTGTTCAATGAAAAGCTTTGCTTTATAGCGAATATTTCATGACTTTTGAGGATTTTTGCAATGGAAAATGGTTCAAGCAAATAACTGTTGTTACGCTAGTTAAATAGTCATATGCAGAATATTTTTTCTCTTTTTATGAGTTGTTAATATAGATAACAAATTGAATAGTAATCATCGCTCACAAAAAGTTTGAAATCCTCTTTGTAAAGTACAGTTCTCAAAAAATGCGATTTTCAGGATAAATAGACTGTGTCATCGTTTTCATACACTCAAGCTGTTCATCATGTAAAAACTATAACGTCAATCTTGTCAAGAAACAGTTCGATAAGAAATTTTTCCAAAGTTATACTTCTGGAAATATTACTATGATATGCATGCACAAGAATAGCAGCAGAGAAAACAACTTAAACCATTTTAAAAATTATAAGGCCTTCGAACGCTAAATACGCAAAATAAAAAAACTCAACATGATGTGCAGCATGTATCAATAAGAAAAGTTCGAAAGAAGAAAACATACTTTCTCCGCTTTATATTCTAGTAGACAAAAGAGGAAAGTATGGAGGAGGAATGGATTGTTAAAGCTATTCATATATTTATATGTGTTTAAATAATTTGATATTTTATTTTGCACTTATATACATTTATATGAACCAAGAACTCATGTGTCTTGTTACTATTATTACATCTGCAGACATATTACTTTCGGTTGGTCGTTTAAAATATTATGCAGTCAACGGTGGAACATTACTATTTTATGCACCAAAAATGAAAGATGGTTTGTTGGTGTAAGTAAGTATAGTAGTAGTACTAGTAACGGATGATGTATTGGCTCTGCGTGCGAAAATGTAGAAAATATCAAAAAGTGCTCCTTGCACATACACACAAACATGGTTTATATACATCATTCCTCTTAACTTCATTATATTACGCACACCATGTGCCACGCCATATATCATTAAGTGTATCCTCAGCTGTTTCCTTCCTTTTCTTCTACTTTAGAGACTTTATTCCCTCTCCTTTCTCTTTCTCTCTCTCTGACTTCCCTACAAAGGGTACTTTTAACCCCAATACACTTTTTTAGAACGATCGGGGTCGTCGAGAGTCTTTACTGTTTTTAACCCAAAATTCGTATCCCATAAGAAAAATTCTTTCTCTTTACAAAAGAACAAGCAGTTTGCAAGTTTGTTTATAAGGAAGAGAGGAAAGTGACTTTTCTGTTTACAAACAAATTCAAGCACTACTGCTTGATCATATGTGTACATTTCTTACCACAATCATCATCCAAAGAACTGCCATTTGCCAGTAAACAGAAGTTTTCTGACTATTTTAAAAGGGTAAACCCTTTTAGCCTCTCTCTCTCTCGGCTTATGTACGCAACGCATGGATTTAAAGTAAAGGGTAGAATATAAAATTTGTATGCGTTCTAGAATATATGTATAATAAGAAGTCTCAATATTATTGCTTCTAAAGAGCTATTTTTAGTGATGATGGTGTACACATAATACATCCGCTACGTAAAGTATTTTAACCTGGCCTAGATAAATGTCTTGCAAAAATAAGTTGAAATGAAGAGAAATATCGAGAAAACAGACTAAATGCACAGACGGAGCAAGTTTTTGGCGTTGTTTTGTTTGCTAGGTTTTGCTTTTCCGTTTGCTGCTGAAAGCAAAGTTTTTCGACTCTGTCATATTGATGAAGTAAAGAAGTCAGTAGATCAGCATAATGGAATGCAGTAGAGAAAATCTGTTGGCAGAGTTATTTTCTATAAAATTTCCTTTGACATAAACAACAACATAAAAGACAAACAAAACAAAAAAGTCGTACGAAACTTCACTCACTTTACTTCCTTTTTGGCTTATATGTATATGGCACTTTAGCAAATCCGGAGCGTTTTTTACGCGGTCGTTTTCCTGAGTATTTGCAATAACCACATATGTACATAGTTTTCCATTTACGTCTCTTTTTTCTGTCACCCGTGAAGCGAAGCTATCAGCAAAGTTACATGTGCATAAATATTTTGTTTAGTCGCAAATATCGAGTTTGTTGTAACCACATTCCATTTCTGCTGTTGCACAATCTTTTAATTTAATTGACAGCTCCAGATAATTGACGAAACTTTGTGGTTAATCAGAATTCAAGGGCAGATTCTATAACGCTGATGATGGTTTATCCTTCAAATTTCTAAGTTTAAAGCTATGCAAATAATTTCGGCTAGTTTTAAAGTAAAATTAAAGTTACAAAACATAACCGATCGAGAGGTGAAGGTTGTACTTATTTGTGAAATTTTTGATTAAATGGGGGGAATACCACATGTTAGGATATTATCATGGTTTGACTTTCAGCCTTTCAGATATTATTGCATTCTAGTGGTCTTTGACGGGTGGGAGAAAGCATCGGTTTACTTAAGCTTACTTATTTCATCCAAAATTCTTTCTAACAAACATAAATGTATATATCAACAACCCATATGTCAAGTCAACATCTCACCCTCTCTCTTCACTTCACACCTAAACCACACGTAACCAGACACGCAAAGTAAAGTGCTATTGAATTCTTTCCTCTACAAATGAATGCCATTCTACCGGAGGTGAAGGAGATGATACATATTATTGTGTTGGGTATTACAATTGTTCATTCGACCGTAAGTACCGCCGGTGGTGATGAACCTCTTGTTATTGTTGTTGTATCTGCTAGTTGTGCAACCAAAGAAACTTTTTCTCATGATACTGCACAGATTTCACCCCTATCTTCCATCGTCACTACTCCTCAGAGAGTAACATGGAAAGAGTAAAGAAATCATGATGCTAATAGAACGTGTGTGTATGTATTGTACTCAATTCGGTAAGTAACCAAAACTGGCATCTGGGTCTTTTTGGGTAAAGTATTATTAACGAGATGGGTGTAAAAGGCACTATAAACCTAAAACATTTTTCAGGAATGCAATAGCATAATTTGTAAGACATGCAAGAGAGGTGATCTTACAAACGAAATTCCCCACCTCATGTAGCCCACACACAATTTGAAAATTTATTTGAGTAGTACACGCAGGCAAGATAGATCCTACATGTTTATATATAACTATAGCAGGACAGTGATATCAAGATCCTCTTTTGTACTTTTTCTGATAAACATATATGCATGTGTGTCTTTTTATTGGGTATTCGTATTATTAACATCTAATTCTTCGCGTTTCTCACGAAAAGTTGGTGTCGAGAAGAAAGCTACTCGATGGCCTACTACGCTACACTACCGCCGTAGGATTTATTTTGTTAACGATATATTGAGTAAGTTGGTTGGGAGCATCAGAGCAACTCTTTCTCTTTTTTTCACCGAGCTGGTGAAGTAGATTAGATTTATGAGGAAAGGCGATAAGTAAAAATGAGCCAGAAAAAGAGAGTGGAAGGAGTAGGGAAAGGGCTTATATGTATTTCTTACTTTTTTCCTCTACACAATCAAGTACGATTAGTATGATATACTTTTACACAGTTTCACAAATATATATGAACCTACATATTGCATGTCGTACATATGAAGTATGTATGTAAGGTTTTTGCCATTTTTTACCTCGCTGGTTGGTTTGATCTCTTTAGGGTGATATGATATTTACTTGGTTTGCTATTTCTTTTTTCATTGTTATTATCATTGGGTTAAGGTTGCTCGTATACTTTTTTCCAACTTTGCGTGTGCCTGCATTAGTGTACCTTACAGCATGCAATACAAGTTAGGGTTTTTCGTCCTCGGGGAAAACATTGTATTAAGTTAAGCATAAGGCATTTTTACATACGAAATGCCTATGTGTACTACTTGTACTTATCATTTTTACTTTATCATTTAAAGGTACCTACCACGAATAAGTCAGTGAATCTTTAGAAAGGGAACCCCATTTCTGCTGTTGCAACGTAGCTCAAAGTCACCCACAACCAAGACCGACTATGTTGCCACTTTTACCAACGCCATTATGACTATCATCATTAGTATAAAAGGGTTGGACATGAGCTTTTTATTAGCTGCAGGCAAAAAAACAAACATTGCGAGTGTTTTTGATAAACGAATGAGGCTGTTCTACTCAATATCTGGTTGAAGAGATGGGAGGCACTTCAACTCAAGAGAAAAAGTTCTTTTTTTGGTGTTACTCTTTCTATCAACGACAAAAAATCTCGTAACATATACAGGAAACATGTGAAACTTTTATTTTGTAGTACTATATCTGGAATACACACACAAAAAATTATCAGCAGTAGCAGCTATTTAAAAAGTAAGTGAAGTTGGTTGCTAGAAATTCTGGTAAGTTTAAAAAACTAAGATGAGCAGCATAAGACCTTCGAAGTCTAATGGCTTTTGAAGATTGTTGATAAAGAGTAATCGGGTTGAAAGGGTGAAGGGCAAGAAAGAAATGATACTACTTTTTCTCCGTACTGCTGTTTTTTTCATGTGCACTTTGTCAATGAGCCAGATTAAGTGGTAACGCCCAAAACTCTTAAATAACCTCTACAACACAGGAAAAAAGGGGCTGATGCTATTGGTGGTAGTATGGTAGTGGTGACGGCGAGAGGGAGGAGGACTGAAATTAAATTGGATTAGAATTTGTCGACACGATGTTTTCTCTTAGAAAGTCACTAATCATCATTTTCTCTCTATTTTGTGGCATCACTCCCTTTCTATTTGAGGCACAATCAGGATAATTCATATTTGAGTCGAATGCATATATGCTAGTTTCACCGAGTACATGTTTGCTTATTTTTATTTTGTGTAGACTTAATCTAATAGCATACTTTTATGAAGTGAAATATATCATGCATGCTACAACATTTGACAGCATTGTTATTGCATTCGAATTTACCACAGCAAATGGTGTAACCCAAATAAGTAAGCAGTTTTATATTTATGTTACAGATTTTTTTTTACAAACTTACACATGACATTCAGGTGTAAAACATTACTCGGGGTTGAGCCTTCCGCATTGGTTGCAATACATGTGTAGTTTCCACCAGACTTGCGATTGATTCCCTGCAAAACCAAGCTTTGGTTGCTCATGATGATTCCAGCCGCAGGTGTATGTTTCAGTTCTTCATCCTACGGATAAATGAAAAAAAAAACATTAAGAATCTTATACACCAAAAATACATACAAAATATGTGTACTTAACAAAATCTCTAGGGTACGGTGAAAATAAGAGCATTTTCATGCCGATGGTATGTGTATGCATGTTTTTACGTATTCAACCCGTCAGAAATCTTAATATTAATTCAACTTCAAGGTGGTATGTTTTTATTCAAAGTACATGTTTGTCTAAAATAAAATGCAAGTGGGTTACCCATTTAATTTTTCAAACAAAGGGAACCACAAAAGTAAGTTTTGGCATGCATGCACATAGAGTAGTTCAAAAACACAAACATGGGAAACCGCTCAACCGGCAACATGACAAGTGCCTAAAAAAACATAACAAACAAGTTCACAAATATAAGGACAATTTTTACTAAGGAATAGAAATGGTGACATGCTAACCACATCAGTACTCATATAAGTGTGCACTTCGTATGGTAAGTACAAAAGACATTTTTCTTAGTGAAAGGGAAAGGAAACAATACAAAATCCTGCACAATGAAACCTACCTACATACATATTATTATACCTACTACAACGTACGTGGTTGCATGAATAGGTACATTCTTTCTTCAGCAGGAAAAAGCACGCCAACGCAACGTGAAGCCAAAAGCAGCTTTCATTCATCTTATATTACCACACTGAGAATTGGACTCACACCACAAAGAACACTTACACATTTTTATGCATCAACAAAGCCAACACAATTCCGGAGCTGCGATGGTAGTGTGGTATTGGCGAAGTTTAATGTATGCCGCTGCCAATTTGTACTTCCTTCCCAATATGTAACCTAACCCCAGAATTGCGATTGCGATTCTTCTCTCTCTTTGGCTGTGAGCGTTCCACAAAAAATACTTATTTTCTGAACAAAGCTAAGTGTATCAAGCCATTCAGTTTAGTATACACATTTAGTGGTTAAGGAAGTAAACTTATAGACGACAGCAGTCAACAGACAACTACGTACATCCCTTTCTCTCTATCAACACATGAATGTAAATTAAGGTAAAATTCCGCTATCCCATCAACCAACACCACCGCACCGGTGAGAGAACCACTTCATATTGTAAGCTTTCAAAAAGCAACGACGAAAAGAAGAGAAATGGGAGACAAAAAGGAATACTCTTCTGCTGGAACACAAAAGGTACTTCACATACTGTAAATACTCTTGTTATAATATATCAATGAAAACAATATAGTGGATAATAATGGCACCAAATCGGATCCATTGTTATTTCTTAGTATGCCATAGAGTGTAGTGCCAGATAATAACAGTTGCTCTGCTACTACAGCTATTATGTATTCAGCAGGAAGTTGAGCAAACTTGAGCGAACCATGCTATATAGCTTTCTAACGTACTTTTATAATTTCGTCAGTTATAATAACATATAACACAACGACCACCACCTCTTTCGCTACTACTACTTCTACAATAATAGTAATAATCATCATAAGCACATTATGAGTCCCTTTTGTTACTTGATGATGATGATATTGCTGCTGCCGTTGTCATGCTGAGTACTTCTACTCCGTTAATAATCCATCTGCATATTATAATGTTGCATCGCAGCGCAACCATAACCATGCTTACTTAACGTTGCAAAAACACAACTTTCTTTTTACAACGTAATGAACGACAAAAGACACAAAACAACAAAATATAGGAAGTGCTTTTGAACACAAAGAAAGCCAACATAAATGCATACATACATGGATACTTTATAGAGAGTGAGCAAAACTTTACTACGCACACCACATATTATAATGTAATGTACTTCCTCTTACGTTCCTTCCTTCTTTTCTTCTTTAACAACAATATGCATAAATACACAATAGAAAACTACAACAAGCATGTGGAGAGAGAGAGAGAGAGACATTCCTGGTAAATTCCTCACAATTCTCGCGGCACGAGGGCAAATGCCAAGCTATTGCATGTCATGCCATGTGAATACTACCCAACCTCACGAAAAATGTAATTTCAACGCACACTACACCCTCTATCCAGATGATCCCCTCAGTACTCTTGCTTTCTCCGTCCATTTTTTTAGATAAATAAAGATGGAACTGTTTTGCAATAGAAGAAAGTAATGCACATAATTTACGCATTTGTAGTTACTGAATGCAATGATCCTGCAACATAACCCGACTCCAATAGCCCATGATCATCTCTCCAATGTGGCAATAGCAATAATACTATCTCTGGCAGCATCATCTCCATTATTTGCTCCTTAACAACTCCAAACAACCAGACTAAACAAGGTTGGCTTTGTGAGACCGCGCTTAAACTTGTGTTTTAAGTTTCGCTGACTAACTGCTGTTATATTTGGGGGTACGGCTTTAGATGTTGGGTTTATAAACTTGACTGACTTTATTGGATGTAGTCTTGTATGTATACTTGACTTGAATTAAGCATAAACTGATGATGAGATGACTTCAGGCCAGAAGCGAATGCAATATCACAAGGGCTATGGAATGTAGTACTGCATTCTAGTACCGAGAGTTGCATTTAATGCTCTCATGTGTACACATATTAATATAAATGTATAAACAAGGAAATAAAATCCTTTTTTAAACCCTACACATACATATGATATCAGACTTGATGTTGTTCCGTTTATTGAGAGAAACCTTATATACTGCCATAAAAGTCCAATTGTGTGATATGAGTTATCAGTTGAAAATTCAAATTTTCAAACATTTTCGTTGACACTTGTTCGTGTAATGTAATGGGATATGTATTTACATTATGTTACAAAATATATCCAACTAAAGTCAAGAAGTCAAAGGGGGAAGACCTCGAGCTAGCCACAAATTGATGAACACTTTTATTATACGATTGCATTCCTCTCACCAATTTTCTTGTTTTACTCTCTTATTACCTCTCTTTGACTTGGCCTGCTGCGTGTCAAAAGAAACTATAGACAGGAAATGGTATGTGCGAAGTGAGCAATTTTATTGCTGCTATAACATAACGTTTGTAATAACATATCGTGCTTACTTTCATGCATTCATTACTATTTGGAATTCCAATTTCCATTTTACTTTCTCAAGAAGGCGCAAAAACAAGGAAAGAGCAAAAGGGAAAGTGAATCAAAATAATCAAGAGAACTCAATGTACTCTTCTGATGATGATGGCATGCAGTGAAATGGAAAGAAAGGGGAAGCGACTTTAACTAAAAACTTGAGTAAATACACACGTTTCTGTTGAGTCAAATGCATAGATGGTTGTATATGTATGTACATTTTACGTATGCATAGTATAAACACTACTTTAGTCTCCTTCGAACAAGATTCATTTGACATATCTATTTATATTTAGAGTAATCTTGGAATTCTACCCAGCACATACAACTTGTAAAGCAGTACATATACTAAATACAACTTCAACTTGTTCATGTTCTTCGTCTTCCTCTCGTCTTGTTTTCCTTGTTACTCTCTTAAACCTTAAGAAATAAAGCTAAGTGAAACTTTCATTTGGCACGAAACTGATATCCTCCTCTCCGTTACTGCTTTCTTCTCTCACTTTTCTCTTTCTATCCATGTTACTTCGACTTCATTCTTCTTGTTATTAACAAAATAAATGAAACGACACGTTCGCAGGACCAAAGCATCTTCTTCTTCGTAACTTCCATTTCCCTCTGATTCTACATCTCCCAAAAAGTCCAATAATAATAGTTTCTGCACATCTAACAAATAAAATTGTGTAAGAGTAAGACTTGTACTATCCTTCTCATCATCATCAAGTGTAGTTGTAACAGTAGCAAACAACATCATCATCATGATCCTACCTCATTTATTCAAAACTTGCAAGTAATAATGATACTTTTCCTTTCTCTTTGTCTAGTTTATAGTTTACTCATAGGATGAATTGGTCTTTGGTTGTTCGTTACTACTCATTACATTGGAAGCCCCGAAGTTGGAGAAAAGTAATGCGTCGTATTATGCTTCTAGAAAGACTCGTTTCTATTATTGCTAAGAACAAGGAAGACACAAAAATCAAAAGTTGTAACGAATACAAACTCAACAACTATTTAGATGACATGCCAGCCAGCCACGCCGACAGCAAGCCAGAAAGAGTAAATGAATGAAGAAGAGGGGGCTGTAGGCTGCATGTGTGGGCAAAAGAAAAAGTAATGTCGTTACTTTTGTGATTAGACTTGGTGTCCATACCATATTTATTGACGCTGTTGTCTCTGTCATTGTACCGTCGCAATATTTTTGCTACTTGTGACCTGCACTACATTTATTCCACATAAAGTATCATCATTGACAACCAGCACCATTAACAGAAGACATGGATAACTTTTGCCACTTGGAAAGTTGAAATAGTACTTTATACGAAATACCCGTATCATATTATTTTGTTATAGGTATGTAACTTACGTCTAAGAAAAAAGTTGGACTTTTGAGTCATAATGACACCTACAATTCTTGGAAAAGCTAGCTCTCTCAGAAAGGAAACAACACGTAACAAACAGAAAAACAACAACTGGCAGTTTTTGAAAGAAAATAATGATTGTGACGCTAGCCGTTTTAAGCATCACTCTGAGACATCGTATGAGACAAGTAAAATAACTACTAAAAATAGGCAAGGATGTACGGGTTTAAATGTTGAGTCTTGTATTGTATTGTATTGTTGTAAAAACTGTTTTTCGAGTTTTGACATTAAGAATTTGGATGGAAAATGAATGAGTGCTATTAGAGCCATGCACTTTAACCTTTGAACTCTAATGAAAAAATTCTATTTATTTAGTCATTCTCCTTGTTTCCAGCTTCTGAATCGAAACCTGATTTAAGTTTCCTTGTATTTATATATGAGAATGTAAGTTTTAAGTATGAGGATCTATTAGCCTCAGATTTCTGGCCGACGTATACATTACATACATACATATAATATTCTTTGCTCATAATATACAACTAACAAGTAAGATTAAATAACTTTCGGTGTGACAATAATTATAACAATCCTACTTTATCTTATAAAACCTTAGAAATGTACATGTGCACTTATAAAAGCACAGATAGCTGCTTCTAGCAGAAAAGATGAGAGCACGCAGAGCACGGCATACAAAAACGGAAGGAAAAACAAGTCATCTGCGTCCGTCTAAAGTACAAAAGCGTCTGACTCTGTGTAGAGGTATACGACCTGCTGGTTTTCCAATTTTTTATAATAGTTCTATTTCATATTCATTATATATTATATACATCACAAAACAAAATACTCTGGTTTTCTTGAAAGAAAACTACGACAAGAACAACAACAACAAAATGGCAAGTTTTCGCTAGTTACGTACTACAACGTAAACACTTGGTGTACTTTGAAAAGTAGAAGGATCACTCGTGTCTCCCATTTCCTTTTTGCAAGATGGAAAGGAATCAACGAATTTTCCTTTCTTAATACCTTGGACTTAAACTAGCTCAACGTGTAACCCTTTGCTTTCTTTTTCTCGAGAACAACAATAAGTAAAAGGAAGGATGCCAGAAGAAGTGTGAAGACGGAGTCACAACTCACAAAAGATCATGTATAAATATAGTTAGCCGACTTAGAAACACTCAAATAATAGAAAAAAATACTTTGCGAAGCATATATATTATGTTCTTATGTACATATGTAGGTATTTTTCCTTAAGAGTTGAAATCTATTCAAGTCTTCTGTCTTCAAGTCTTAGTAAGCTAGCTTTCTTCGTTATTTTTCCGGAAACATCAATATGTTGACTTAAGCAGACACGTACAGCGCTGGAGTCTAAGATTCAATGCCATGCACTGCTGTAAACGTAGGTTCATGAATAGCTATTTCAGCATCTATTACATTTAATTGCAAAATGCTACATTGAAGTTGTATGTATTTTCCTCAAAAAAATCTAGAATATATTTATTTCTATTCTAATATTTATTTAATGAAAAGTCAATGTGCATTCTCTATCTGACCATTTTTTATATTGCATCTATTGTCCATAACATATAAGCACGAAGTATATACTAACGTATAAAAGAATTTTCTGTAAGATGAGTAAAAAGTTGTAATTCGAAATTTTCTTGAACAGAAACCGCAAAGAATACCTACTAGAAATATACACTATAGTATTTTGCTTACTGATTTGCTGCTCTCTATCTGGTAGCACTACCTTATACTTTTACCCTTTATATGTAGTTTGGTAATGGAATAAAAAAATACAAGACGATTCTTGAGAGTGCGAGGTCTCTCACAGCTTTGCACTTTTCATCTTTACTGATCTTTTTGTGGGTTATAGTAATGCGATACACGTAGAAAATGAGGGAAGTCAAGATTCATTTCTTGACACGGTTTCAGCCCTACCAGATCCTTCCACTTACTCATTCTTCATTGGTGACATAGTACTGCATCATGACCTCATATTTTATATTATATCTCGGCCTGTTATATTTCAGGGAATGCACGCACGCAAAGCATTATATTTTATCAAAAAGTGTTTACATTTCATAAAATATCATATACGAAAAACGATGATGGGATTTGTTTCTTGTCTTTACTTTATTGTGTCATGCTACATACGTATGTGTAATAATTCTTTTTCGCCACAAACCAAAGAAAAAAACCAACCAACACCAGCCCCGGTAAAAACACCACCTAACATTATTTCAAGAGAGGGTTAGCGATGCTCCAGTGATAGCCACTTCACTTACTGCTCACGACTTATTATATAGCTGAACCACGATGCGCCAGGAAAATCTTATTCTATATTTTACCCTTTCCAAAGGACAATATGACCAGGCTTAGCCTCATTTTTTCAGTTATTTTTGCAACCATACGTCACATAATACGAAGAAGTGTAATTTGATACACGGAAAAAGGTTCATCCACCAGATAACAAACATCCGTGAACATCTCATGCGAAGTGTATCATTCCGACAAATTCTCATTTTGTTTCTCTTTTCTAGTTTCATTCCACTTTCATTTATTTTCGTATCGCATTTCCATTAGTACAAAAATGAGTGACACGTTGTCATTTCAGGTGACCTGCAGATGATTTACAATATGACTACTGGTCATGTTTCCTTTCTAAGTCGCAATATGCAGGTTGTTAGTGGTTGTTTTGAAACCATAATGAATGGGAGAAATGGAGCAAAACATTATTCCTTTGCAAAACTATGTTTTTTCATTTCATCCATAAAGCAATGGAGTTATATAAGTCTATTTTTTAATCATTATATTATCACTAAAATTTATTTGCATGAAAACTGAAACGGTAGAGAAGGTATTCATTGTACCGAAAACTTTCTAAAGCTAAATTTCTTACTACCTAGAGTACAACTGCAAAGTTTTCGAATGACGAAATGCTCAAGAAACAGGAGAATAAAGTTGTAAAAAAGCTATTTCGTTTGTCACACGATCGAAAAAAGTAAGGAAAAATTATCTTTAGCTCTAAGTACCTTTACTACTTCCATAAACGGGGAATTAAGTGGCTGTTAAGGTGTTTCACTTGGTCGCGCTTCCTTGGGAAAACGTGAAATAGAGTGACAGGACGGAACTCAAAAAGTGAGAAAAAAGACAAGAACAGATGAAAAAGTAACTACCAACGCCAAAAAAGTAAAAGTTTACTTCCTTTCCCAGCTTTTTACTCCGTTTTTGACTACAAGTGAGTAGAAAGTGGGGATACGAAGGTAGTGCAGTCATTTATGGATCGTTTAGAACTGTACTTGGTTGGAAGGGTATTTTCCTTGAAATTTTCCAAAGGTGTTTTAAGATTTTTTGAACAATGATCTTGCCCAAAAAAGGAAGAGATAAATTGTGTAGATGCATTAGAAAACTAAGCAGAAAAGTGATGATGATCATGATGACTATTTCCTTTTCGTATTCTACTGGTTGGTCGGCTAGACAGAAGAATGAAAGAATAGTGAGAACCCCTAACAAAAACTACAATTATTAAAGCCAATAATTTATACTAGTGAAAAGAATTCCTATTATTGCTGCGAACTCTATATATTCAACTGTTTATGATTGTATTTTCAGATAGGCTTTACTGGCAATATTTGTGTGTAAATGCTATGATGATGAAAAGAGATACACAAAAGGAGTTTGAATTTAGTTTGAGTCTATTGATGTCAGAAATGGAAGCTGTTCCAACATTTTGATACCCATTGAAATCTTCTGCTTGTGTTCAAGTGCTGTTGGGGAAGCTACAAGCAGTTCAAAATGGCGTGAGCAGAGAAGGTGGCAATGATGGTGTGGCAAAATAGTATTGACCACATACAACACACAGTCACTTAACTTGGCAAGAGAACAAGAAACATTTTCATTGCTTGAATGTCATTCTATGTGCATTGGCTTCTTATATGCTATATCATACTTGAGTTTTTGGTAAAATTCTTATTGGAAATTGTGTGCAGCGGTGGTGGTATGGTTTAGACAATAATATCTTTACCTCTCTCTCTCTCTCTCTCTTGACTTTTCTTTTTCTCGCCTTTGGCACGAGAAAATGGAGAAGAAACGCATAGAGCAGATTATAGATGTTTGAGAGCTGTGGAGAGAGCAGGAGGGCAATAAAATTCATTTGAGTCTCTTTTATAGAGACATTCATAGAGACAGATAACAATATGTGCAAGGGGACATACCATGCATAAAATGGGTTATAAATATCGTACCAACGAAAGAGTTATTGCTTTCCGGTTATTGGCTTGAATATGGCATAAAAGACTTCCAGCAACATTACTTCTATTGACCGAATTGTAATGATAGTTAAGACGGAGATATGAAATATATTGCTTTGCTAATTGCTATTTTTTATTTCATACCCTAATAATATTTTAAGCAGTCATTGTCAGTCGTTTTCTT
>JAQFZG010003190.1:0-14238 GCA_034695465.1 Entomobrya nicoleti | reverse complement strand
ATTCAACCAACTCAATCATTCAAGGCTTCACATTCATCTTAAAGTTGTCTAACATTTTGGCTATTCATTTTCTCCACATGAACTAGAATAAAACGAACCCCCGAAGTTACGTATTCAGATTCCTCTGTTTGCACTCCTTCACTCATATTAGTTTCTTTGTCTTGGATAACAAAATTTAACACTTTAAATTTTAAATATTTCTCTAAATTTACGTGTCTTTTGGTTCCATACATCTTTAATCTTGTTATTATTTTAGTAAATTACAACTCAAATACATAAAGCAGTAAATAATTTGTCAATTAAATGTAATACTTTTGAATATTAGAATTTTTTCATCATAAACTGTTGCCGCATAGCTCATCGCTCCCTCATCCAGCTCATCTTAAAACTTAAGAAAAATATCGTTGTGACATGTATTCATTTTTATATAAAGCAAAGCCAGTGAAGAGATGCGTTCAGTTCTTCAAAGATCATTTGAACAAATTCAAAAAAAGTCAGCTGGCTTTTTTGCTATCATAGCCATGATGAAGAAACTGCTTTTGTTTAGTCTGGTGGTCAAGCGGCAGTAGCAAATGTTATCATCACCTCCACCATTACTACTACCATCTTATCATTAAGATATCCTTTATTCCCTTAATGGTGACCAATATTTTAATCAACATCTGCAGTGTCATGACCAAGTTGAGAAAGTAACAATTTAAAATATGAAAAATCTTCAACGACATCACCTCCTCCGCCCTTTCCCCTAGAAGCTTGGGCTACTTTTGGTCGTCAAGCTTATAATTTAAATTTGCAAGGCGGCAAAATGTAAACAAAGTCATGCAATTACCAAAACAATCACAAAAACAGTCGATTAAATTTAATGATGTTGATGGTAGTGATAATAATTATTTTCAACCTAATTTTTCGTTAACTTTAAAGCGCATTATCATAAATTAGCCTATCTAGATGTACGTATTCAATTTTATCTGTATAAAATATAATTACTTATTGTTTTTTTTCAAATGTTGTTCTATCATTACAATTAAATAAACTATATCTTGTACACAGTTTTTTACGATAATTTCAAGTGAAACGTTTTTCAACCGATTTTTATGTTCTATGCTGCTTCATTTAAAACCTGAATACCTCAAATTAATTAAGTAATGAACGAATTATTTATTCGTCTAAAAAAGTAACCAGTATAATAAAAATCAAACTGAAAATCAAAACATGATACCAATCAACTTAAAGAATATTATTATATTCCAAAAAATCTGGGTGTACAACTGCTTCACAAAATTCCTTAATAAAATCTAGATTTACACCTGAGTATACAATAAAACTAATATATAACTAATACAATAAAATATACAATAAAGTATAGCATTAATTTACAAGAGTGTTTAGTCATCCCACTTTTGTTTTAAAAGTTGAGATGCTGTAAGCACTGTTATGGAAAATCGCGTTGCATTTTATAAGTTATAAATTATTGAGCTCCCGGTAATGTGTTTAAATGTGTATCTATAGTTTACGGGATCTTCATCAAAAATTTAAACATACATATTCTATCTTTCTTTATGTAATTAGATGGTGAAGTGTTAGTGCGTGGTCATATTAACAGCCGAGTCCATACTTCGTTTGTGAACGCATTATTAAGTCAAAGCATATAATCGTATTACCGACGTCACATCAGCATACATGCTAAAACATCTCAACACATAAATATAAACCCAGCCAGTTCAATATTTATATCCATTCATACTAAAGTATACATAAGCGTACGTTCGAATTCTTACGTGACACGGTGTCGGCGTCACTGGGCAAATCGAGAATAAAACAGGGACATTTAGGCCCAGCAGGGACATTTGGGGCCAGCAGGGACATTTTGCAACAAGAGTTGTTAATGTTATCCAACAGGGACATTTGGGCCTAAGGAGGCTACGCATGGCCAGCAGGGACATTTAGGGTCAGCAGGGACATTTAGGGTCAGCAGGGACATTTAGGGTCAGCAGGGACATTTAGGGTCAGCAGGGACAAAACGGCAAAAAAGTATTTTCTTCAAAAAATTGCTCAGCATGGTCAGCAGGGACATTTTCGGTCATCAGGGATTCAGGGACATTTTTGGTCAGCAGGGACATTCATGAATTGTCTGCGTCACCGGGCAATCTAAGGAAAAATAGGGATATTTTGATCCAGCCGGGATATTTTGCAGTAAATCACGTTAAATCAGCATGACCGGCAGGGACATCTGAGGTCAGCAGGGACATTTAGGGTCAGCAGGAACATTTAAGTTCAGCAGGAACATTTAAGTTCAGCAGGGACATTTAGGGTCAGCAGGGACATTTTTGAACCAAAATTATTAATTATTTCGAGCAGGGACATTTGGGCCTAAGGAGGCTAAGCATGGCCAGCAGGGACATTTAGGGTCAGCAGGGACAAAATGCAAGTTGAAAATATTTTTCAAAAAGTTCCTCAGCATGGCCAGCAGGGACATTTCAAATTCCCGTCACCGGGCAATTTGTAAGAATTCGGACGTACGGTTTTAAGTCCACTATTTGTAAAAAGGGTGAAGTTTTGATCGGTTTATTCTGAATTAAATTAAGTTTATTGTAACTATGATCTATCCTATCTGATTGGCTTGGTGATAAGAAGCCAAACTTTTAAATGTGCACATGCAATTTATTAATTAGGCATCCTGTAAAAATTTAATTATTTTCCATAATTTTTGTTTTTAGGAAAGCTGTAAGCTACGCATTTTGAATCGTGATTGTTATTTCTGTAACATTTTCTGATTCTGGATCAGTGAAATGGATTGATCTGTTAAATAATATACTTGGTTGTAAAATAGTTAAGTTTTAATTAAAAGTTATTCCAAATACCTCTGCTTGTTTTGCTGATTTTATTGCGACAAAATGCCATACCCCTTACACATGTGGCCTGCAATGTTTTAGCAAAATTTTAAATGACAATAATCGAAATCGTATAATAATAATTGTTCCCAAACTTATGGTTTAAAAAAAATTGAGTATCACTTGTTATCTTTTTGCGATCTTATTTTTTTAGATTTAATTGTTAGTATTAATTATTGACATCCGGTATGACCGGTATCTTGAACTTTGGACATGGCAAAAAGATAACAAGCAACATTCTAATTTTCCATTAAACCATAAACTTGGGAACAATAACCGAATTAAAATAATCTGGTTGGATTCATTTTGTTTAGGTTTTGATCAAAACTTAATTTTCAATATCATATTCAACGTACCTGTAACCAATATTTATTTCATATTATACATAAATTAAATAATTGAACAAAATATCAGTTGAATACTTACAATGAACGTTTGCTTATTGGAAACTTGAAATGCACATGTGGATTTGGCAACTTGCATGTGGCAGTTATTAAGTCCATTTTATTTACAACAAAACTGATGGTTAACACGTGTGTTTTAAACCGTTTGGTACTTAAGCTTAATGCTACAAATGCATAGACAATTTCAACAAAACCAAAGTTTAGTCAAAACAAATGTCCCTTCAGGAAACCTGTTTATACTAGCGTCACAGCAAGCATGCACAACTTGGCTAACATGCTAAGGTACGCATGCAATTATCAGAAGACCGCCATAGAGAAGACCCGGAAATAATTTATGTGGTCACATTACCAGTTTCACACTTTGTATTATGTGTACGTGTAAATGTAAAGCGTTATGCATTAGCAAAAACAACCCGAAAATGATGAATACATATGAGCATGCATATCGAATGTACGTGTACCATGTCGACCAAAGTACATATTCATGTATTAACTAATGATTGTCATGAAATGTACATGATGGTAGAAACATCAACATAGGAATTCTCGAAAAACGTGTGTATTTTCTAATTGAAGCTTGACAGTCAAGTTGTTCACGCACAGGCAAGTCAATTGGTCCCAGAACGAAGTTACAATCAGTTCAGCTTCATATCTACATATTTTTAGTACGAGTGCGCCTACTAATAAATTGATAAACTTAACTGTGCACGAAATCCAAATTCAGTTTTCTGAAAGAAACTAAACATAAAAATATCCCGGGTCACTAGTTAAAATAATTGTTTTCATATCAGGTGTGGAACCACCCATTACCAATTTGAATTCATTGAATTCTTACAAATCATATCATTTGCTACATTCATTTGCTAATTTGCCGATATTGAGATGGCATCCAAAACGTTTAGTTGTATTTATTGTGAAAAAGTATTTAGTTCTAAGCGGAACTTAGTCGCACATACTAAGGTCCATCTTAAAATTCACGAGTGCCTATTTTGCGACAAATCATGCTGCACAACACAACATCTTTTTACTCATTACCTACGACATATTAACGAAAAACCGTACACCTGCAACTTGTGTGACAAAACATTTGCAACACATAGCGAGTTGAAGGAGCACATACGAATGCACACCCAAGCGAAATCTTTCAAATGTAATGTTTGTCAAAAGTCATTCTCCACTGCAGGAAATTTCAGAAGACATCAGCTACTGCATGAAGGAATTAGAGAATTTCAATGCGAGCACTGTGAGAGAAGTTTCACTACAAAATTCAACTTGGAAAACCACATGAATACACATCAAACAGTAACACCTTTCAAGTGCAGTTTATGTAACCGTTTTCTGGGATCTGCTGTTGCTCTCAAAAACCACATTCAAAGACATACTGGTGAAAAACCACATCGTTGTCAAATGTGTTCCAAGACATTTTCAGTGTATTATGATCTCCAACGACATGAAGACACGCACAATGATATCAAGCGGCATAGCTGCACAACGTGTGATCAAAAGTTTTCAAGTAAGCGAAATTTGCGTAGCCACATTGCCGTTCATACTAAACTGAAATCTTACAAATGTGAATTGTGCGAAAAATCATTTTCTCGATATGGCGACTTGAAAAGGCACATCAAGTGTGTTCATAAACAAATCAAGGAGCACGAATGCAATTTGTGTGGAAAACAAATTGCTGCAAAGTCAGCTTTAGTTAGCCACATGAGAGTGCATACTGGTGAAAAGCCATACAAATGTACCAAATGTCCCACGGCTTTTAGAGTTTCAAGTCAATTAAGCCGACATTTAAAAAATCACAAATAATTCAGGCTAGTAATGCGTAACCGTAGCATATTGCTAAGAGCTAGTACATGTTTCAAAGAGTCATAACAAATAACAGAAATTTTTAGTTAGTTATTGACGGCAATTCTAATTGAGTATACTTTTCCTTTAGCTGCATGTTCAGCAGCACAGCTTTTTGTTCTTATACTTGTCTAAAGTTAGATGTGTGTTGGATACATATTTCGTTATTCTTGTTATAATTTTGTTAACTTAAATAAATTAAGCCGTAAATATAATTGATGTAATAAATGTGATTTAGAATATATAGTATTTTTTGTCATGAGCAGCATAGCTCATCGCTTCCTTATGCAGCCCATATCACAAGAAAAAAATATTGCTAAAAATGCATTCATTTTTATTCGAAGCAAAGCTAGTTCAGGGACGAATGTGTAGTATTTTTTGCATGTTTGTTAATTATTTTAATTACTTTATTTAAATAAATTTCTTGAGTCAAGTCATTTGGCTTCTTATCGATCCAAGCTATGATTGTTGAAAATGGGATGATTTCGTAAGTGTAACTGATGAAACAAAATTAATGCCACAAATGAAAACGCCCACTCTCATGAAAAACAGTAAAATTCCAGTAATTTTCGGTCACAGGATAACTAGTTGATTAAGATGCAGTAAAGAAATCACAAGAAACTTCAGTTTTATTACAAAATTAAATGGTAGATTTATTAAACCATATAAATTAAACTACTAACAGAATTAATGGCTTTCGTCAGTTAAATATTTCAATAATGCTGCGTTACAGCTTGTACGACAGGATTATCCTGAAGGAGATGCTTGTGTTTTCAGAGTCACAGAGCGAG
Source organism: Entomobrya nicoleti (assembly GCA_034695465.1). Taxonomy (NCBI): domain Eukaryota; kingdom Metazoa; phylum Arthropoda; class Collembola; order Entomobryomorpha; family Entomobryidae; genus Entomobrya; species Entomobrya nicoleti. The sequence goes on along the minus strand of JAQFZG010003190.1, from coordinate 8,304 downwards.
TAAGTAGGCAGCAGCAGCAGAAGAGTGTAGCTGAGCTGCAGAGGTAGAGAGAGGTTTGAAGCGTACGTCAAATACGCGTAAGGGACTCGTATAAGCAAATGCCAGGAGCAGAACGTCAAATACCGTCAGGTCCCTTTTTGACCAAAGCTGATGTGTGATCTCCTCGTGTGATCTGGAGGAGGAGTGAAGTACCATCACCATCACCAGACACACATTTTTCTCGCTCCTGCTGAATTATTTTTTGTTTTAATGTTAAACTAAACATAAAAATTAGTGAAATAGCTCATTTTGTAGAGAGTTTTTCAGTGAACAAAGCAGGGTATAAAGTTAGGCGAATAAATGTTGTGTTTAGTTAATATTTGATAAATCTGTGATCGGTGATCAGAAATATTTCTGAAATATTTATTCGTGAAGACGAAGAAGTTAAATTTGCATTGCATATTTAATGAATAAGCTTTACTCCCAACCCCCACCTACCTGTCCAGAGGGTCCATGCTGCGGGCATACCAGAAGTAGTTATGCCACTGCTCTTAAAGCTGGCGTGCGGCTTGCACGCATAAAATTGTAAGTTATTCCAAAAAACAAAACTTGAAAGGAATATACATTAACAGACTGTCCTTCTATAATATCTCAACATGGAAGGAGAAGACGAAAATTGGAGATGGATACAATGTAGTAAGTGTACTTTGAGAGGACAATTTTCCAAAACAAACACATACATCCCAGGAGAACCGTGGAAGCTGAGGCACAAATGGACATGCACACACTGTCAAGCAACCCAGAACGAGAATGGAATACACAGACAACTAGCATTCTATGATGACACATCGTTTCGGATAGAAGATGACGACATTGCAACACCAGCAGAAGATTATGTAGATACGTATGAATATAAATTTAAAAAAGGGTTGCACTATGCACACATTAATATAAATGGTATTAAGTCTAAATTTGAGGACGTTAAATTACTTTTAAACAATGAAAAGGGTTTAGTGTTTTTAGCGATAACAGAGACAAAATTAGATTCTATTCGCGATCACAAAAACATGTTTGTACTTAAAAATTATAATGATATTAGAATAGACAGAGAAGAAAAAGAAGGAGGAGGAACGATTATATACATACATCATTCGTGTGAGTTTGAAGTGGTAGATATAGATTTTCAATGCCCATACTTAGTTGAATGCATTATTGTAAAATTAATGAAAGTAGGCATGACACCAGTATACATGTGCATAATATATTTACCACCAGATAAAATAAGCACAGATTTTTTCGACTTTTTTAGTAAACTTTCCCACTTTTTAACACTTTTGAAAAGGGACATCATCATACTTGGAGATTTAAATATAAACCTGCATTCTCCATCAAAGGTAAAAAGCAAAGTATTAGGAATAGCAGCCGAATATAATTTTAAACAAATTATTAACTTTAAAACCAGAACAGGAATCAGGCATGAAAACGGCGTTTTAGTGACAACAGAAACGTTACTAGATCACGCATACGTAAAAAGCAAACATATGTATGAAGCAGGTGGATTTGATTTCGCCGGTTCAGATCACAAACTTATATATGTTAAACGGAAAAAATATATGAAATTACCACCTTTATTAATAGAATATAGAAATTATAAAAAAATTAACCTAGAAATTTTTAAAAATGATATAACTAACATTAATTGGAACTTTCTAAAGAACGACAAATGTAAAACAGTAAATGCAGAGATTTTTGAAAAGCAAATTATAGCAATCATGGACAAACACGCTCCACTACGTAAAATTTTAACTAAAGGGAATAGCTCTCCTTGGTATAATGCAGAATTAGGTGAAATGAAAAAAAAGCGTGATAAATTCAAAAAAGAAGGAAAGTTAAATGAATATAGATCAATCCGTAATATGTACAAAAACAAAATTAGAAGTACACAAATACGTATTATAAACGACAAATGGAAAAAGTGTCGAATGGAGAAAAAGTATGGGATATTTTTAACGAAATAACACAATTTAGGCACAAACGACTAGCTAATATTAAAAAATTGGTAAAGACAGACGGGACGGTTATTTCAGAGTTTGGTAGTATATCAGACGAATTAGCAAGCGAGTTTGTATTCGATAATGCTGAGAAGATAAATGACGATTTTTTAACAGAAATACAGAATTATGAGAAGAAGTTCAAAAATGACAATCCAGAGTACACCATACCGGAAATAACACCACCGGAACTACAAAAAGCCATTGGTAAAGTAAAAAAATCTAAGAATTTGCCAAACACTGTACCAAAAAGAGTTTTTAAAACTTTTACGAATGCACTTTGCATACCTCTCGGTGTTTTATTTAATTTTATACTAGTTACTAATATTGTACCTGATATAATGAAGATAGCTACTTGCACTCCTCTCTATAAGGGTAAAGGTAGATTTTCATCATCAGGAGCATATAGGGCAATATTTCATCACTCTTTTGTGACAAAAATATTTGAAAAAATATTATTTTATCGATTAACAGCATTAGTAAACAATAAACTTAGTAATGCACAACATGGTTTTAGGCAGGGAAGATCATGCAAAACAGCAGTTGCGCTGTTTTCACAAAAAATATATGATTTTTTGGACATGAGAAATGGAAAAGCTGTTGCGGTTTTCATAGACTTTCGGAAAGCCTTCGATACAGTCAACAGAAAAATTTTATTGAAGAAATTAATGACAGAATTTAAGTTACCTCCATACATAATAAAGATTCTAACCAATTATTTTAGAGGGAGAAAATTTAAAATAGTCATGGGAGAAAAGGAGTCAAAGTACTACAATATAGAAAACGGAGTACCACCGGGAGCAGGGCCTTCGGCATTGTTATTTTCCCTTTTCATTAATAATATAACTACCATAACGGATTTAGATATGTTATTATATGCTGATGATGCAGTAATTTATACTAACTGTGAAAATTTTAATGATGGTATTTTGAAAATAAATGACTCGATGGAAAAATTAGAAAAATGGTGTAATGAACACGACATTAAAATTAACGTTGAAAAAACTAAATTTATGTGTTTCTACAAGGGCAACGATTATAGATCTAAGAAACAATTAGACGATTTAACTGAAAATGTGTATATTTATGGAAAGGCGGTGGAGAGAGTGTCTACATTTAAATATTTAGGTGTGCTTTTGACTCCGCACTTACATTCAAAACACATTTTTCACATGTGGAAAAAAGAATGAACAATGCATTAGGTAGACTTTACGCCCACAAAAGATGCATACCAAAATCAAAACAAAAAACATTTTTATCTGCATTTGTTACTAGCATTTTTGAATATTGTAACATTGTTTGGGCAGTTCAATCAGAAGCGGAATTGGGTAAAGTACAAAATAGAATAAACCGTTATTTATTTACTATAGAGCACCCCAATATAAAAAAACGCAATGGTAAAAGCACTGCATCAATCGCTTTACCAAAGATTAATAAATTGTTAAATGAAATGAATTTACTTACAATAATGGATTTAAGGAAACTAGAATTAGTCAAATTTATTTATAAGTTTGAAAACAATAATATGTTTAAAAATTGGTTTGAACGAATGAGATCATCAACCAGAGAGAAACCTAGACTTAAGGTACCAATATGTAAAACGGAGAAATTTAAACACTCGGTAAGATGGAATTCCACATTAATGTGGAATGAAGTTGTAAACGCTAATGTACGTATATTTGATGATAAGGATGAGAATTTAAATTATGTTGATAATGTGAAAAAATACTTATGTGAATTTAGAAGCAAAATATATATATAAATTGAGTTATTATGAAAATTCGGATTGTTAAGTTAAACTGAAATATGGCAATGAATTGGTGGACGAGTGAGTGATTTCAGTATGTATTAGTTAGTTATTTGTAGAATATTTCATTCATTGTTTGTATAGATGGTGTTATATTATGATAATCAGTATATAGGCATATATATATAAATGTATGTAATGTTTGTACTGATAAAAAATAGCACTTGAAATAAAACTCAAACTCAGATCTCTCACACCGCTACCGCTAGGTTCCCACACCTGGAAAAAAGGGTTATCTAAGACACACGAATGAGTACATTTAGTGACAATGATGAAAAATGTACATTTTTCTAGTCTGGTAGTCCGACGGCAGCGTCGGAAAGAGCGAAGGTTATCCTTACCTCCACCATTATTTCTACCTTGTCATCAAAATAACAAAGTCCATCAATTTATTAGAGATTTTAATCTTAATCCAGAGCACCAGTATCATGATCAAGTTAAGAAAGTGACAATTAAAAAGTGTCAGGTTGACTGTCCAATTAAGGGATAACGTTGGTGGTTGAAATCGCCTTCTCCGCCCCTTCCCATAGAGACTTGGGATAATATGGTCATCAGCCTGGACATTTGGATTTTCGAGGCGGCAAAATGCCTGTTCCGTTTAAATCATATAAACAAACTCCAACAATTACCACAACAACCAAATCGGCAATCAACTAAATTGAATGGTGATGATGGTAGTAAAGGTAATTATTTTTAAGCAAATTTTTCGTTAAATAATTTTGATACCTCTAAAATAATTAAAGCTGATGGTGTGAATAATTTTGGATATTTGGAGAATTTTGGCGACGAAGAAGACGACTTTGATTTAAATAAGCAAAGTAAGCTAACCTGCCAATAATTTTTCTTCATCGTCAAAATACCCGCATTATCATCATCGTCATCATCAAAACAGCTAAAATTAATTAAATAGTGAAAATTTAAATTATTTAATGGTTATGTTGAAAGTTGTAAAATTATAAGTGGTGGTGGCGGCAGTGCATCCAAATTTTTTGTATTGGTTATCATTCGGGAAACTTGACAAAGAAAGTATTAAAAGCGGTGGTGGAGTCGTAGCAGTGCTGAAAAGCAGGAAGATAAGCAGACACTTAAGCAGAAAACAAGAAAACAATAATTAGACGCGTTTTTATTTGCTCTTAAACCTTTTTTATCACGTTTGCATGAATTATCCTCATCGTATATGTCCTCAATATCAACCAGGTAATTACATATTGATGTATTTTCTTGACAATAATTGGGATAAAAATTAATCTTGTATTAATGCCACTTTGTTTACGGTTCATTTCACTTTAAAAAAAAATCTTCGATTTGGTAATGTGTCACTCAATATCACCTAACAAAGCTCTCTTAACAAAAAAAATTATATGATATTAACATGACTCAAAGTTAACTCAATTAGCATACAGGTATTAAAAATGCACTATTTATATAGAATATCGCTACGAAGCTGGCAGTATGTGTATACACCACAAGTACCACATCGGCATTTATTCAGTTGGTTGCATACAGAGCATGGACAAAATTAATTTCATTACAAGATATTATTTTAAGAACACATCTAGTTGAACATATTTTTTTGTTATTCCCGTGGTCAAAAATGCCCGGATACACAAAGCCTATGTATGTATTTTTAATCCGTACAAATATGAACTTATGCATGTGCATCTATACACGTATTCCTATTTAATGTTAAGAACGTATTCAACAGGGCTTTCAAGCTTAGAGGACCATGTCTATGTTATATGCATATTCTCAAAAACTTTAAGTTGGAATATTACCCAGCATCAAACCACACATTTGAAATGTACAAACTCATAAATGTGGAATGACAGTAAAATTCATACCTAAATAGCTCGTGTAGATAAAGCATGCATAAAAAGCTTAAACATAATTTGTCGTGATATCGTGTGTCTAAATCCACTTTTAGATTAGACTAGTGCCAAACCTCGAGAAGTATGCAGCAACTATTTCAGCAAGACCAGTCAGCAACTAATAAGAATTCTGAAAAACTGTCTTGTTTTTCTTTCAAGTTTTCTAGTGTTTAAAGTTATTTATTTTCGCTCAAAAACATAATCGGAAACACAGGCTTGTGTACTAAAGTGCCTGTTTTGTACATTTATCTTAAAACCCTTTACTAGTTAAATAAAATCTAAATTTTGGAACTAAAACGGTTCCGAAGAAAGAAAATAACCCATTCTGTCCAAAAGTGTTTAATATCAACAAACGTTTACGTGTTAATGCAAATATTCATGTTACAACACACAAATGCCTTTTTTGCAACAAATCATTCACTCAATCCAACAGTCTTTACCGCCACTACCGAAAACATACAAACGAGAAGCCCTGTTTCTGCAAATTGTGTGAGAAATCATTTGCTCAAGATTCAGCTTTAAATGCACATATTAAAAGCCATTCTGGGGATAAACCTTTTTCGTGCAACGTTTGCCAAAAATCCTTCGCACTGAAAAATAATTTCACGAAACATCAACTGCTACATAATAGGCTCAGAAAATTTAAATGTGAACATTGTGACAAAAGTTTCGCCCAGAAATGTTATTTGATATCACACTTGAATACACATAAAACAGAAACGTCGTTTAAGTGTAATTTATGTGGGCAGTATCTGGGCTCAGCAACTGCTCTCAAGCACCACATTCAAGTGTTTACTGGCGAGAAACCTTACCGCTGCGAAATATGTTTGAAATCATTCGCACGAAAGAGTAACATGCGACGACATCAGGATTCACATGGGGACATTCGACGACATAATTGTTCTACGTGCAATAAAAACTTTTCAACAAAAGAGTATTTAAAGCAGCACACGAATGTTCATACTAAATTTAACAATTACAAGTGTGAATTGTGCCAGAAATCATTTACTCAACATCGCAGTTTAAGGGCACACATCAAAAATATTCATCATCGAATTAAGGATCATGAATGCAATTTATGTTGGAAATCATTCGCTTTGAGAACTGAGTTAGTAATTCATACGAGAAGTCATACGGGAGAAAAACCTTACAAATGTCAAAAATGTTCTAAAGCTTTTCCATCATCAACTCATTTAAACCATCATACCAAAACACACAAATGATTTTACAAAACCAATGCCCTCGTTCACTCTTTAAAATCTTAGAAAATTAAAAATATGCTTGTAAATATGTAAGAAGGACTTTATATTTTTAACGGGCTAGGATTGATGGAATAACATATTATGTGTAATTAAATAATTTAACTTGCTTGTATATCTTGCTTATGTTTCTGTTATTGTTGGTTTAATGTCAAATCCTCAAATAAAAAAGTTAATTTTATGTATTTAAAATTACCAGACATAGTTTTTATTAAAGTTTATTCATTATTAGTTCTAAATATCTATCATTGTTTTTCAATTTGTAAGGTCTCTTCTGTCATGAATAAAGCCAACTATCCATCTCGACTGCAATATTTTATCAAATTCCACATATTTTCTAGTTAAGGTCGCATCTAAATCTAAACCACCACTTTTCAGACACAAGTAGAATGATCAAGCCATCTTGTTAATTAATATCACACGGCTGTTATACCGAATTGATTGATTGGTTAATTGAGTGGTTTTAGTTAACTTGTTATTTGATTCAGGTGCCACAATAACACACTTTGTCGCCATCAACACCAAAACCACGTTTGGGTATAATGCTATTTAAATGGTATTTAGTACTTTTTGTTAATCAGTCATGTAACCTGAACATGTTTGTAAGAATATTTTTAAATTAATAACTACAAAACAATTTTTGTGTTTGGGTTGATATTTGATTGTATTGATTGTTGTTTAGACAAATAAATCTGTTTTGTTCTTTTGGTTGAGGATACTCAGTAATTCACCTGTTGAATAAACGCACAATTAAACATCAAAATCACTATTTTTCCGTGCAAGTTTGAGATCGGAAGATGATCAAAGAGCTCATAAACAAATAGTATCCCTTTAGCTTTTTAGGCTCGGACAAGGCTTACATACATGAAGGAAGGAATTGACGTTTCTTAAGATGTCCCAGTTTGCATTTATTATGTTCGTACAACAGTCAGTTCTACGTAAAAAACAAATGCAACTATCCATGCGGAAGTAGTTTATTACTAAAAATTCTATGCTTTACAAATTTCACATTAGTTATTAAACTATATTAAATATTGCACATTAAATGCAATTACATTTCACCTTACTCACTTGTAAAATGTTTACTTTCAATGGTCTAAATTTACTAACTGATTCAATAAAATTCAATAAAAAAAATTTGAGTTTTCATATGCCGGCCTGATTGAATTGATTCCGCTTTCTTAAACAAGTTTGTCATTTTTCATGCTAAAAATTTCGTCTAAAAATAATATTCTTTTTACTCCATCCAAAATCCACTTTATTTATGTATGTATTACCGAATGATGGGCACATACTAAATAGATGGTCATATTGTCAGTTTGAACATCTTCAATGCATGT
>JAQFZG010003189.1:0-14238 GCA_034695465.1 Entomobrya nicoleti | reverse complement strand
GGCTCTTGTCGTTGCTGATGTAAATTTTGTAGAAATTTTAATCGCTTATTTTCATCCCATTTAATTCTTTTCACTTTGCTACTCACATTTAAATTTACAGATTCTCTACCAATTGTAATTATAAGTTGTGAATGAAAAGACTGCTCGGTGTAGTTAATTTTAAGGTTCTGTACATCAGAAAAATTCGTTTTTGGAAGAAGGCACAAATCAACTACACTGCTGCCTCTTTTGTTCACAAACGTACATTCTCCCATTTCGTCCCCTTTAATACAACCGTTCCCAATCACATAATCGCCCAAATGTTTGATGAGATATTCCCCGCGTTTGTTAATTTTATTATCTTTGCTATTTCTCTGTATATTAATAATGTTTCTGTTTTTCACTCTAGCATTAAGATCTCCAATTATGAAGTCAGGTTTACTAATGTTGATACTGTTAATGTAATGTTCAAACGCAGCGTTTTTATGGACACTTGGTGTAAAATATACGAAATGAATAGTAAAGTTTTTACTGTTCGTTAATGTTTGAATGGCTAATTCAACTGCTGATTCTGTGAAAGCGACTTTTGTAGTTTTGAATTTTTGTTTGCTTATTCCTATCAGAAAACCGCTACTTTTTCTTCCCATTTTTTTAACTTTTGTAGCATCAAAACACAAAACTTCGAACTTACTAGTTAGCTGTGTGTACCAATTATATTTTTGCAAATCTGCTAATGAACTCCATGTTTCTGAGCAACAAAAAATATCCACATTTTCATTTAGAATTAGATTAATTTTCTCGTAGTTATTTGTAACTAGTCCGTCTACATTCCAATATAAAATTTTGTAATCCGTTAAGGTTTGTGTACGATGGCATATGTCCTATGCCGAGGCAGGTCCTACTATTGGTCTCTTCAGTTGAATTCGCATGTATATATTTAGAGATATTTGATATCGTCATAAATGTTTGACTTTCAAATGTGAAGAATTATTATAATCTAGTTTTACATGTTAAAGCAAAATTGGAATAACAAATGTAAAACATTAAAGCTTTCTGTTCGTTTTCTGGTATGATTGTTTTTCCTGTACATCTGTAAAATTAAACTGGTTTACTTGCAATAATTTGATATTATAAGTAGTATACAAATATATAATATGATTACTAAGCTACTGCATTAAGGTGTATTTATTTATGTATGAAATGTTAAATCAATATTTAGCAATTTTTCTGTTCATTATCATTTTTAAAGGACGTCATCATTACTTTACCATTAATTATGCAAGCTTATTAAGATATCAAAGGTTGTAAATTTACTCGATAGTTTGATATTCAATGATCAGATTGAACACCAGTAAAATTGTAATTAGTTGGAAAATTCTTTATATTTTAATATTTCATTAAAACGTATTTAAAATACATCTTAACAACTTTAACTTCAATTTTTTATTGCTATCAAAAAGCATGAACTCATTACAAACGCCACATGCGATCACGGAAGTCTTCTATGAAAAAATGGGAAGCACTCAATGCAAGTTGGTGCAAAAATATAATGAGATTCAGCGTGTTGAAGGTTTTCGATTGGAATACTGTGTTTGCAAATCTGATTGTCCTTAAATAGAAAATATTTTGGTATTTTGACCTTAAGAAGTGTCGTTTTATTAGCAACATTTTTCTGACTAACATTTCGTATTCTCTTTTCAGTTCTAGCATATTTTAAATACTTTTAAAGGAGCACAATTTTTCAAAATGAAATTTCTCAAGAGCAGCTTACTTGAAGCATGTGTCATTCTAGATTTTAACAATTGGGTACATTTTTTTTGTAGTATTTGTCACAATTCAACGAATAAGACTGCATACATTAAATATCTCGTAGGTAGTGCTCTTACAAGACCTCTAGATAAGCCCCTTACAAATCCCATCAAAGTTACTCTCCGAACAACAAACGTTTTACCATAACAAATCATAATGGGTCTGCACGATCTAACAAACTTTTTCATTTCCATGTTTTTACCACTTGAACCCCAGTCATGTCGTTTCCACGACCTCAAAATTTTCAATCCATTTGAATGCAGATACCCTGCCATTGTCAAAACCAATCCCCAAACAACCGGACCACCCAAAGCCCAAGTAGCTATCATGGCCAGTGGTAATAATTCCATATCACTTTTGTGCCGTATTACCCCATAGCCGCAAAATACAAAAAGTAGAATTACAATCGTTTGGAAAGGAATTAATAATTTTCCACCAAAGTAATTTATTCTTGCTTGAAGTAGTTCAACATTGCGAAAAACTTTGATAATATTATTGGATCGTCTGAAACTATCAGTTGTACGATATTTGTGTGCATTTCGGCCTACATTTAGCTCTCTAACTATCAGAGGTACGTAAACTATTCCGATTCGAAATATTGGAATCATAGCCACTGCAAAATTTGCATAGCCATACAATGACGTATATAGCGGATAGATGTAATCACTGGAAACCAGTACCATGCGTTCGTTCTCAAAACATTTCCAAATAGGCCAGGTGCGTCGGGAGACATGATGAAGTAAAGGGAACTCGTGATTGCCATTGAAATTATGGTAAACGTCATTCCAAAAGTGCAGTAATCCACTATCCGTGTATACTTGTCTTTGTTGGGATCGAACTCCGGCATATATTCATCTGAAAAAGAGTTGGAAATACAGATATTATTTTTTTAGGAAGTTTAATTTTTTGTTCGAAATTGCATGTTAGATACTTACTTACCATTAATTTGTCGTAAAAAGTATACAATACAATTAAATGTAGGAAAATACGATTCACTCCATATTGTACATACAAGTGTGCACAGGGTTACAACTGAAAGCGCAATTGCACAAGCCACTACAAAAACCAAAGAGTTGAAATCTTGAGATAAATAGAATCGAATGAGTTGAATGGGATGAAATATTATCCAAACAACGACAAGGCTTTGGTTGAAGTAATAAAGTTTTGGATTCCGATTTTCTTGTGGAAGTTTTTCGAAAAGATTTTTGTTCGGACTCCAAAAGTAGTTGAACACACTGAAGTATTTTACAAATGGGTTAACTACGACTCCAAAAAGCTTGTATATCCGCCTGCTTAACATTTTGTGGAAATTTCTGAACTAAGGAAAGGAAACCGCTTTAAACTTCTACGTCAACTAAATACAACATATACTTATTAAAATATACTTGAAAAAATAAGGAATTTTGCTGTTTAAGTTTAATTTTAGTCTTTAGCCATATAACTTTTTAACGAATTCGTAACTGTGAGCCACGTGGAAAGCAAATTGAATAATAAAATCGAATCGTTTAAAAATAGCTTTAAAAAAGGCAATCGAATTTGATAAGTTCAATTCAATCAAAAGAGACGAATTAATCCTTTTAGTGAAATGAGAACATACATGGTTGAGTGGCAGCTATGGAATACGTCAAACTAAATAGTTTTTTCCAATATAAATCGAAACAGAAATAGATATGTATTAGTATATTGAATTCGTAATTCGCTATTTAAATTACTTTTTTTTAAGGTTAGTACTGGAAACATTTTTTAGAATTCTTTATAAATACATGCGACATGTAATAGCTTATTTTTGAAAAAAATTAACTCGAAATATAGTCAATAAATTTAATTTTTGGAAGAGCAAGAGTCAAGGCAAAAAAAATCAATTCATGTTCTTTTCGATTGGAAATTTTCACACTCCTAACGAAAACTATGTTGTTTGAACAAAGTGCTTTTTAGTAAAACTTAGTTTAGAACTTGGGAAAATAAATTTTATGCTGAAAATTTTGACGGCAAAATATAATTACTATTAGTTTTGTAGTTTTCAACATGCCTAACAGTAGTGTCGAGACACTATAATATGGGACCTAAACAGTAATCTTTTAATCGACATGAAAAATGAAGTGCAGAATGAATTAAAAAACACAGCATTTAGACTGTTGTCGATGAACAAGCACACTAAATTTTTGAAGAAATTCAATATTAGGCAGGTTAATTAGCACTTTATAATTTGAGCAAAAATTATCATATTCTTGAACACTTTTCATAAAACTCACTCATTTTTTATGGAATTATTTATTCGCAAAATATTTGTACTTAGTTTAAAATATTTTGCTGAGATTTTCAGTCGTATATTCCCATCAAAATATCGACACCTGCTTCGTTTTAAGGAACATGAACTCGTAGTTTATACAAAACTCATAATATAATAAACCTAAAGTTTAAAATCACTTATGAAATGCGCATGCATCTTAGAAATTAATTAACTGCTTGGTTTTGCAATAACACGCTAACTCAAGTTTTATAGAAACACTCATTATTACATAAAAACTGCATATATTGTCAAAAAACTTTATTGCTCATGAATTACATAATTTGAATAAATCAACATCGACGACAGTTAGTGAATAAGCCGGATATTGTTAAGCAGACTAAGCATAATTAATTGTTAGAATCATATTTATTGCATTTCGAAGCATATCATCACATATAAGAATACCCAACTTCGAATTCACAATTCCATACGGCCCCAGCTTAGCACCAATTACTAAAGGAAAACTTCTGTGGATTCGTTTTGCTAACAATGTGTCAGCATTATTCCCAAGTTGTGCATGAATCCATTTGCAATTTGTCCTGACTTTACCTGCATGTAGTGTCAAAACCACAGCAACACCGTATGACAATATTGCTATACATGGGCACAGTATGTACACAACTATCTGAACTTTTCCATAAAAAGTAAATGTTCCGTAAGTAGCAAAGGAACATAAGAAAACTCCAAAGAATATAAGGACTGTAAGGAACTCAGTCAGAACATCATTAAAAAATATCATAATATACTGCGTAATTCTAAGCCGAGTGTAAAGGACAAAAGTTAAACTTTCAACAGAGGAAAAGTAACAAAATCCTGCTTTATTGCTAAACATTTTTACGTTCCCTAAAAAAGTTAAAATAAGTTGATTAATAGATATAAATACTGATCCATTAATTCCCTCCACTAAACTGTACACTATGGATCCAAACAACTTTACGTATATACTTGTTCCAAAGCAAACTTGCAAAGGACACCAGGAAACCAAAAATGGGAGCATAAACCCACAAAACATCCATATCGGAACAATACTAGCCATGGCCCAAACTATGATTTGGCTTAGATTGTAGCGTGGTTTCTTTTGTCTTGCATAAATTGAAAATTTTACCAGTTGGCAGCATTCTGTCACCAAACATTGTAGAAACGGATTTTTGGTACACACTAAGCAATTTGTTGAGTTAAAAACGGCATATCCACATGTAAATATAGCGGTAAAAGCAGCTTCTTCAAATGGTTTCTCTTGAAAGAAATTCCACTGGGTGTATATGTAAATCAATCTGCATATGAAATATAAGAGCATGACTCCTGTGACTGAATATATAGTCTGGCGAATTCTTTTGTGATATTTGTTGTTGTACTTGGGATGATCAATGAGAGTCTTTAAGTCGTTGTCAAGGAAATACGGCATGGGTGCGTAATTTTGAATTTTGGTGTGAATGTTGAATGTCGATTCTGTGAAACTCATTTTTACTGAATAATATGTAACAAAAAATTCAACCGTTTTTTAGATGGAATGTCAGATTTTAATGGTTTAGAGCTGTTTAGTAAGGTTGGTCATTTGTCTTAGCTGTTTCCAAAAAATTTTTTAAAGTATCGTTTGCAGCAAACTGTCGACGAGTTGGACATTCAAGACAACTGCCGTCGTAATACTAACTGGACGTTTAAAGCTTAATAACCTTTACCCCTACAAAGGACATAGGATAAATACATACATAACAAAAATCTAAATTATTGAGAACATTGAGAAAATAATTATGTTTAATAAAATACGACATTTGAGCAATTCGTATGGTAATGTATCTAAATACAGCAAACTAACTTAAGAAATAACTCTGCCAACTTCTGTCAGATATGTTTTAATGAACTTAGAATAAACTAAAAAATAAATTTGAACGATATACCAAACTCAATTTTATTATAGGTTTAATCAAATTAAAACTCTAATACATTATATAAACTATTTAAGTCATGTAAGTTTCAAAAATGAAGTGGAATGTACACGAGTCTGTAGAAACAAGTTAAAAATAAAATTCTACAAACGAATTATATGATGCTTAAATTTAAAAATCAAATAAAAACTGTTCTCTCAGAATTTAATGGGATAACATTTGTGCTTCCACGTTGAAAAGTAAGGCTTGAATAAATTGTATTTTAGCTCGTAAATGACATTCAAGAAAGCGTGTTCAAGAAAAAGTGAAGCATTGCTAAATTTATGAATTTATACATATATGCCCAAATATAGTAGTAAAGTTATCATTTATCATTATTAGTTGACACCGGCAAAGAATTAACATCCAATACGGTAATCAGATCTAGAATGCAACTTTGTATGGCGATTTGAAAATGAGCAATTTGTTTCCCATGCAATTGCATGAATATTTTTCGAATTGGAAGCATTCATATAATATATTGTTGACTGTACTTATTAAAATTCGTTAAATAAAATTGGTTTGAATAAAAATTATATCAAACTGGAATTATAGGATATGTACAAGTTAGCCATGGTATTAGGCATTGTACTGTCAGGATTGAAACTTCACACTGATAGATGCATATTTTTGTTAGTAAAGTAATGCAATGCTGACTACTATGTAGATATTCTGTTTTCAGACTAGTATTAAAATATCAATCAGATATAATTTTCTTACTGTATGAAATTTAAACAAATATTTAATTATATATTATACAAATCGTCTATTTTTTAAGCAAAAGAAATTTGTTAGATTTGTACGTATGAAAAAAATCATTTCTCAAAATGCAAGATTTATGCATGCTTTTGACCCTAAAACACAAACCAACTTGTAAGCTCCTACACTAACATACTATCCAACCACTTATGTAAGATGTATATAGACTTGCGATGATGGATTGAGAGATATGTATGCATCGGTGTATCAGCTTTTGTCAGGTAAAGTGTAAACAGCAGCTCTCTGCAGTGCAGCTGATCGGAGCTCTTACTCCAATCCAAAATGTTGTTGTCAAAATATAAAGAACAAAAGTTTGTTGTGTTAGTGCAACTTTTGGTGAAATGTATTATGTCATTTTCTATTTAGATTAATTAGTTTGTTGAAAAATTACTATACAATGGATAGGAAATATTTGGTTTGTTTAGTTTGCTGTGAAGAATTTAAAAAGGGTTGTGGTGGAGGTGGAGGGGATTTAAGAAGGAAGGAGGAGAATGTGCAAAGTTTAAAACAGTTTTGTGAAGTGGTTTTGGAAGATGATAGAAATGAATTGGATGATGGGAAGAAGAAGGATGACAAGGACAAGTTATCTAAATTAATGGAGAACTTGGATGACAACCTGTCAATTTGTGGGAAATGTATGGATTTAATTGGAACAGTGACGGAGGCGAGGATATCAGCGAAACGGGTGGAGGAAGGTGTGGAAAAGCTGCAATTGCTACTGCTGAGGGAGCTGAGGAGACTGCAAGGCAGATTGGACATGTTTTGGAGGGAGTTAGAGAAAATGGAGAAGGCTTTAGTAAATGGGGATTTGAAGTTTATAGAAGATAAGCTGTTTGGAGGGAAAAAGTTGTCAAGGAATTTGGGCAAGAAAAGTGCAGATGTGTTGAAGAGGAAAAAAGAGATTTTGGGGTTCAGAGGGAAAATTTCCAAAGGTAATTTAATCAGTTGATGTGAAATAATTAATTAACACCTGCATTAAAGTATTTAAATATACGGCAGCTAATTTTAAATGTCCTTTAAAGTTTTCAGTGATTTTCATCAATTTCACTCCAGACTAGCTGACAAGATAGCCTGTAGTCCAGTGAGCCGAGTTAGTAGAACAGCTGCATCTGCTGATAAGCAACCTCATCATCATAAAGTCTTATCATCACCATCTCCACCCGCATTGGCGCCAACTTCAGGTGAACTCGGTCGTAAGGAGGATGGTGACGTTGGGGATATGGACGATGAACCAATGCACCTTGACAATGACAACTTTGATGATAACGGTAACTTGGGTGAAGATAACCAAATGGAAACAATGCCAGCTGATAAGCGAGAATCCCTACGTCGTCGTGGGGAGAAGAAAAAATATGAGAAACCTTCCGACTCCGAAGAAGAAGACAATCCACAAAACTCGGGGGCGGATGATGACAGTGAGGAATATAACCCGGAGGAAGTGAGTAAATCCAGAAAACAAGTGGGTCGTCCTAGCAAGGGGAAGAAACAAGATAGGCGAAAATCTTCCAATTTAGACCAAGATGAACAGGAGAAGAAGTGGAGTGGGAGTGAGGATGACGACGAGGAATACAAGCCAGAAGAGCCGGTAGGAAGGCCCCTCAGAACCAAAATTAGCAAGTAGGTTATCATTTTTGTGTGGATATATTTAACTCATATTTTTTTGTAATAATTAATTTTTCATTATTCTTTTGCAGTTTGTTTCGAGAGTATGAGCCCCACCTTAGTCGAATGTCACCATTTAAACGTAACCTGATTAAAAGCGTGTTAAAACGTCAATGTCTCAATGAGAACCAGCAGGAGAAAAAAGGACAGGATAAGTTGAACGTGTTTCAACGTCACATGACCTACTTATCCTACAACGTAGAAACCCAGTTAATTAATCTAAAAGATATACCAATTAAAATATTATGCCAGTCTGAAGAAGAGGATCGAGGAAACGGACTACTTTGCATGAAATGTGACTTCAACGTAGCCGAATGCCCTAAAATGGAGAATTTGATGTATGAACATGTACTCTCCCAGCACCTCAGCGCTTATCAGTGTCCCCACTGTAGAGTAGATAAGCAGTTCGAAAGCTATTCTCAATATAGTAATCACATTTACAAGTGTTTGAGACGGCGGGAGAAAGTTGAACAAGTTGAGTGTGACATTTGTGGGAAATCCCTATGCAACAGTTCAGCTCTTCAGCAACATAAATGGAGTCACATGAGCGAACTGGAGAAAGCTGAGGCCCTGGAAAGTGGAGTGGTGAAAAAGGCGCCATTAAATTCATACGTCAAAGGGATGGAGAAAAGATTCCAATGCGAACAATGTGGCAAAAGTTTTGCTGTGAAGACTGGTCTTCAACAGCATGAGAAGACGCACTGGGAAAGGGAGTCCAGAGAGCAGTTCATTTGTCCAAAGTGTGGCAAGTCCTTTTTGAAAGCAGGTTATGAGTATCATTTGAAGTATGATGAGGTTTGTGGGAAGGAGGATCCTAATAGGCAGAAGGAGACTTGTTTGAAATGTGGAAGGATTCTGAAGAATAAGATGTTATTGAAAAGACATATGAGATGGGTGCATGCAGAGGGAGAGTTGAGGGATTTGAAGCCGTTTGTTTGTAAAATTTGTGGAAAGGGGTTTGGGAGAAAGGGGAGTTGGAAAAAGCATGAGAATACGCATTCGGGAGAGAAACCGTGGAGATGTGGAAAGTGTGGGGCGGGATTTGTCACCAAGTTTAGTTTGAGGAGGCATGAGGCAACTTGTGCTAAATAATTTTTTTTTGTAAAAGGAAATTATTCTAAAATTAATTAAATTGAAATAAGTTTAAAATATTATTTATGTTTCTTTATTTGCTTTTTTAAGAACCCTGGCTTGCTTCGTAATGTGTTTAATTAAAGTGGTTACCGTCCTCCATATAAATCGTAGCTTATAGAAAAAATAATTAGTTCGAAATAATAGGAAAATAAATTGAAACAAAGCTGTCGCTTAATACTTGTGGGCTGATTGTGTCTGAAATTTAGTTATTCATGAGCTTTATAATTACTTTGGCTTCTATAAAAATCATAATCAAAGTGAAATCAATAAATATTTTGACACAGAAGTGGAAATCATATATTTAGTTATAACTTTACATATAATACACAGTGGAATACTTTAGTATCCACAAAAAAATTTAACCACACATTCAGCCAGTCTTGAAAAAAACACCCATAAGGATATGTATGCTGGCATCTTGTTAATAGTTTATGGTCAAAATAGTATGGTTAACATATTTCGACATCAAATTATTCCAACTATTTCACTAAAATTATACCACAATCGGTGAAATTTTCGATAAGTTTCTTTAAAACAACAAGTTATTTAGTGTACAGAATATTTCTATTCTTTTGATATATTTCATATAAATGCTTTTGGTGGTCAGACAGATGTAAATAAGCATTCAAAATTAGCCCAGTCGAAATAGCAAGGTCGTCCAACAATTAAAGGAAGCACTTGGATGATACTACGCGACAAAGATTTAAAAACTCTAAAACTTGAAGCAACCCATTGAATTATTAATAATTATTAATTATGAAGCTTCCAATAAGTAAATGTATACTTCTAGTTACTCTATTAAAAATAGGTCCCTTTCACAACGGATGTTTTGCGGACGGCAAGATCCCAGATGACCTTATAGTTTCTAATTTAAATATAGTGCTAAACACTTTCAGTAGACACAGGTGCTTTATTCTACTTGACAACCACATGGGTATTAATTTTTTGCCATTCATAAATCCTAGTGTAATTAGACAGCTTGATAAATTCCAACATATTTATAACACAGCATCAAACCGTTCATTTGGTCAAAGAAATGACTATTGGAAACCCCAACGAGAAGCTAATTTATCATTGCAGCTCCATTTTTTAATATAAGTTCACGCATGAAACCATGGAGATGTCAGGTTCACGTACATATGTTCCCAGCGTTCTCATTCTTTACAACTGTGCAATCAAAGTATCCAAAAATATTTTATTATCATATTTCCGCAGAATCTCAATATTTCAATTACATGGAACCTTCCAGCGTTCCGCAGGTTAGCCTGCTAATTTCAATCCCATACATAATACCTAGTCCATCCCAAATGACATCCCTAATGAGAAACAATATAGATTTGTATGATGGTGAGCTCATGAAATTATTTAGATGGATCACTAATACAGTTTACATGAAGAAGACTGGAGGTTATTCACGACTAACTTCAAATGTATTTATAGTAGCATACTTTCACAAAGTGTCTCGAAACAATAATTTAATTACAGGAAACATCGGGTATTTTACAAAAATTGAAAACTGTGGCAATTGTAGAACTCATTTTATGTATAGACCTGCCTTAAAAAGACATCCAATTGATTTGGATTCCATTTCATTTGATTTATCGGGACGAAATACAGAATCGGAAGAAACGAATACGTTATGGGAGCTTCCAGATTCGGAAAGTGATTCGAAAGATGATCGGATGTTTAACGCAATAACGAATCATTTACATTATTGCAAGAACTACTTGTCAAAAGATTCTACAAGCTTTGAAAATTCGACAATGGAACTTAAGTCACTAGCGAAAATTCCATTTAATTATGTTCATGACAGATTATTTCACGCAATGGCAAGCATGTTACAAGTGATGATGGGCAACTACACGTACCGCTATTATGATCACATAATATGTGTAAATGGTCGACTACAGGAAAAGTCTGTTAAAAGCAGGCAACTAGCTCTTACAACAAGTTTACAAGTCACAGGTGAATCCTACAATTACTCTGTTTATCGTCTGCTAACATTACCTCAGGAAGTTACTAACCTGCGATTTGTGAGTTGTGGTGGTGACAGAGGGAAACGGTTTATTCCTTTTTTGGAATTGTTCAGTGTGTATGATATCTACATATGGGGATGCATACTAATTGCTAGTATATCCTTAGCATGGATTGTAGCAAGAGTTCTTAAAACAGGAAACTATTACCAAAATTATTTTACGATGATTCTTGGATACCTTTTTAGTACCTTTAAAGTTATGGTTGAACAAGGCGATCCGTTTTTTGGCAGCGTTACATCAAATCTGAATTTACGGTCCGCCGTTGGTGGCTTTCTTCTTGTTGCAATTGTACTTAGTAATGGATATAAAAGTGAAAATGTTTACAATATGATTACACTTCGAAAGTCTATACCATACGAAAAATTTGAAGAATTGGTTGACAACAATTTTACAATTTACTCTAGATCATCACACCTTTACTTTGATGCAGGATCTTTGTCTTATAGTTTGCGCCGAAGGCAGATAAAACGGGACAATATTACGGCTGCTTGGCTTAATTTGACTAAAGTTAATCCGCACTACTTGGCATACAATCCTGCCAATCAGCACATGTTTGCTATTACTCCTGAAATTTATGAATGGACACAAGCATCAATGTTTAATAATATTAAAAGTGAAATTCTATCGACAATCATGAATCATACAAGATTGCATCCCGAGATTGAATCCATAGTGACATCAATATTCGACCCATTTATCAAGTTTAGAAGAATGCATTGATGGGATATTACGGGGAAAAGATATGATGCATGGAAAGTAGAACAGGAGTATTTAGAAAAGTTTCTTTCTGAATGCAATCGATCTGCTTTGGTTATTCCGGAAATTTTGGCGAATGAACTTGGACAGCAATTGCAGAGAAATAGTACTCAAAATGTTTATGTTGGAAAACAGCCTTATTCGGATGTAAGTTTATCGTTTATTTTAAGTGGCTACGTTCATCCAGTTGTAGTAAAAAGGATGAAATTTGTGAAAGAATCTGGAATGTGGGATTGGTGGCCTAAATTCTTTCGGAATAGTAAGCAGTTCGCTTTAAAAGAAACACGAAAGAGTGTAGAGGAAGAAAAGCCGAATATGAGTGGAAATATTGTAACTTTGTTTTTAATGCTGATTTATGGGTTAACGTCGTCCAGCATTCTATTTGTTTTTGAAATGCGTGTAAAAATTCAGCATTTTCTGTGGAAATGTTACGTTGGAACTATTTTTATATGTCGATATTACCGTTTTAAGTTTTGAAAATAACCCAAAACTATTTTCACAATAAATGTCTTGAGTATTGATTTTTTCCCAATGGAATCATTATTATGAGGAGTTGTGATTCCGCGTATGTCTTAAGACTACGGTTTGAATAAATACGACAGGCCGGTTTGTATATAAGCCAATAACTTATTTATGAAGTTGGACAAACTATTTTATAATTTGGATAGTTGGCATTACAAAAACTCGACAATAAAAAACTAGCAAAGTTACAGACGCAGCAATGAATTGTTAACTAATGCAAATTTTATGTTATATGTGTAAAATTGTTGGATGAATAACGCATGGTTCATTTACCAAATATAAGGAAATTCACTGTTTCTGAAATATATACACACACAATCATATAAAAATCGTTAAATAAAAATATCGTCATATTTTCATTCATATTCTTCATCATTTAAAGCCTATCAGTGTACAATATGTATTAAAAATTAAATGTTTAAGTAACTTAAATTATACACCAATTTAATTGATACTTGTTAAATATATTCCGTTGCCCGTCGGTCTTTATGTCCCTTTATCCATTATCAGGGCAATGTCTCCAAAACGGTTACGTATTTACAAACTCTTATTCTATTAATAGATTTTCTAACACCAGGGCTCGCCCTTCGAGATTTTTTTAGGCTTTGGTTTATTCCACAGTACCTCCAGAAACGTATAAACCCCTTCTTTCTCAAAATCTGTTCGGTTATTTTTCAGCCCAGTAAAAACTTTTTTATAGGCATGCGCAAATTCATTCTGTTATTCCAGCTGACCACTATAACAAACTATATAAAAAGGATATCTAAAGCATCAAAATTTACAGATGGATTTTTTGAGCATAAATTTTACATCACGTTCAATAGTTAGCTATTCTTATTACAACATAACCACTCAGAACCATGATGCAACTTTTTCATTAAATTTTATGGCTTCGTTTGTAAAGGCTGATGTAATAATATTCTTTTATCGCACAAGTTATTCTTTAACTATTAAAAGTAATCTAAAGTTGTCCAAAAAAAATTAGGAAAACATTGTTGAAAAACGTTAATTTCATATATTACCAAGTCGGTATCGTTAGCATTCAAAAGATTGAACTGATTTGTATCATTTTAACCCAATAATTATTGCACAACAACAATTGATTTTAATTGAGCCATAAAAAAGGTAATAAAAGTTAATGAAAAATTTACCGGTGTTATAAATTTTTGGATTTAAGAATGAGATCTATTTGTCTGTCTGTCTTTTCGTCTTCTCTAAATTTGTGCAAATGTATCCTATGAACAGGAGACCTGACATTTTTTCGGAGTTTACTTCAACGTCAAAGGTATTGTGGTGTTTTATGCTGGATAAAATAGTGAGATGAAAAGGGTTATCATGAAAATGATAATGCGTAGGTTGTTTGCTT
>JAQFZG010003188.1:0-14242 GCA_034695465.1 Entomobrya nicoleti | reverse complement strand
TTTACGAAACACGACCCAAGTTCATATTTTTGTCTATGTAGTCAGCGATTTCTCGTATGAAAATTCCCGATGTCAAATCACATATTTTTTTGCTGGGTATTCCGCATATTTAGGCCAAACATTAAACATTGCGTCCAGATTAGTCCAGAATGTGTGACATTGCCCTGCATAGACAAAACACATACTATACACCTTTCATTTAATTGAAGAAATCATTTTAAAAATATAATTACTTTTTTTTCAAATTTTCAGAGATGCAGTAGAGAAATGCGGGGAGTGGAGTAAAAATATTACGCAGCAAATTGATTTAGCATTCAACATATTTTTCATGGTGTACTTTTTCATTAGAGTAAGTTTTAAATCAAGTTTTTATCTAATAAACGAGCTAATCTCCTTTCCAAAATTCATTTCCTAACTGTTCCTTTAATTTTTTTAGTTTATAGCAGCATCAGATAAGCTATGGTTCATGTTGGAAATGTATTCTTTCGTGGATTATTTCACGATCCCTCCGTCCTTTGTGTCGATCTACATGGATCGAACGTGGATCGGGCTTCGGTTCCTCCGAGCTCTGAGACTCATGACTGTTCCTGACATCCTTCAGTATCTCAATGTTCTCAAGACATCAAGCTCAATCCGCCTGGCTCAGCTTATTTCCATCTTCATTTCTGTGTGGCTCACTGCGGCTGGCATTATTCATTTGGCACGTCATTTTCACATTTTAATTGCATCCAAAAAAAATACACACATTACTAAACACCAACAAATGTTTTAATTAGCATATTTACTTTGTGCATTACACACATTAGCTGGAAAATTCTGGAGATCCCTTTGAGTTTCAAAACCCAAATCAGATGCCGTATTGGACATGCGTCTACTTTCTCATCGTAACAATGTCTACAGTAGGTTATGGAGATGTGTACTGTCAAACAGTGCTAGGGCGGACATTCCTTGTCTTTTTCCTGCTCGTTGGTTTGGTAAGCTTTTCTCTTTTTTCTAAAATCAATCTCAAAAATTAAAAAAATCTGGATCCTATAGGTGCGATCAATGTAATTACTGAAACATTTCTTCATCGCTTCAATAATAATTTCTACCAGTGAACATAATGTTATGTCTTGCCATGCAACAATCATCGACTATGAGTATAGGGAATGTTAGAGAATTCTCAATACAAAAAAAGGAGAACCGAAAATAAAAAGTGTACAAAAAATTACTAATTGGATGGCAACATACCCTTTCTCTTGATATGCGAATAACATATGAATATTATGAATGCATGTTTATTGGGAATATGAGGAGGAAATGCATTGTAAATGGGGACGTGTCTTCAAGTCAACTATATCTAGAGATTCTTAATAATTTTTGTAGAGAGCTCAGTGAGTTTTGTTTTCAATGTAATTGCTATGTGTCAGCCAACCAGTCAGTTTCCTCTTCACAAAAAAAACGTTATTTTTAACCAAAGTCCACCTTTAGCAGCTGGTAGAATTTCTGATAATTTTACTATATACATTAATTATAGCCGTTAAGGGACTGAGGCTGCTTGATAATTGTAAGGCACAGGAAAAAAAACGAATCTTGATGGTTATAAACAAATAATTTCATATTTACATATATATATTCATTCTATAACTCCGTCAAAATGGCATGAAATACAGTTTAATTTCGTTTACCTCACCAATATATAAAAGTGTGATGTTCTCAACAAAAAAAAACTCCCGTCAGCATTTTTTTCTTTGCCGAAACTACAAATGATTTTAGATTTTGGTTAAAAACGTAGCTTTCATAAAATTCAGTCTTTTGTGAGTTCTTATTTATTAGCATCTCTTATGTAGATGATTATTTTTAAATGTTTGGAAAGTACATGTAAATACGTAATGTGAGTGACTATTTTGTAAAATTACAATACCACAACAATGGCTGATAATCCAATAAACTTTGAAGCCATCTCGAAGGTACACATTGGATTATATTCAACTGGTTGGGATTGGATTATAATTTAAAACTTGCAATGAAAAGTTCGGTAGTAAAGGATTTTTCAAAAAAAAATATCAAAGTATAAAATAATGTGCATTACCACATTAAATTGAAATGCACTGAATGTTCTCACGTTGTGCACGGATTGTGCATGCAAAATTTATAAGTAATACTTGTAGATCACATATATTTTTCTAGTCATAATTAAAACTGCAAATCTATCAATAGTCACCACTTTACTTGAATTGAAATCATGCAAGTTGTAAACAATAACTCAGTAACCTGCTCTTCTCTGGAGGAAGAAAACAAAAAATGAAAGGATAGAAGGAACTGCACTTAATAGTGGATTTAATTTACCATTTTGAAGTAAAGGGGTAACATAATATATTTGTTATATGTTATTTACACTAAAATATTTAAGTTTCAGTTCAGCTGCAATTGCAAAAACTTAGTCATATCAATGTAACTACCACCTACCCGTTGTTGACTACAATAATATATGGTTTCGAATAAGAGCTGATTCTTTACTTTTAGATAAAAATATATAGCTTCGCCGCCAGTATTATTGTTAGCATTATTATTATCTGCGCTATATTTCATAAATCGCTAAAAAATATATTTGTCATCATGCAGATATTATGTTAGATACATTGTTACAAAAAACGAAAGTCAGATAAACTGGTTTAATAACAACTCTATCAGCTTTTAATGTCTCTTATATCTTCTCTTTCTTATATCTATCCAAGTTTCTGCATTTTTCTTGCAATTGTTTAAATGCGGTAAACGCCAACTGCATATATATATTATATACTATTTGGAAATTAGTAATTCCGGATTTTGTATCAGCATAATATATAATATTCTTCATTACAGTAATTACATTTTTATTTTTTGTTGAATCCTCTTTATCTATCTCTTTCTCTCTCTCTATTAATCTCTGTTGCGGAATATTTTTAAGAGTTTGTACTTATTAAATTATTAGTTTCAAATTGTTTATGTCCTGTTGTTTAACTGTATTTTCTGTAACTGCTAATAATGTTATTTGACTTTATCTGCTGTATGTCTGTGTGGATCGACTGACCTCTTTTGACTGTATGCTGTTGCTGGAGGAGGAATTATTTTTCCTCCGAAAAAAATAAATAATGATTTGTCTATAAATGCGAATAGGAGCGGTAATATTTCGTTTCGGGTCATTGTCAAACAGTTAAAACTACAAGTCAAAGCTAAAAGAAAATGTTTTAAACAAGATTGATTTAAAGATACATAATATCTAGTCTAAATATATCTATCGAAAATAATAAGGAGCTATGATTTTTGAAGGGGTGATAAAAAAATAGTTGAGCATTAATTTGCGCCTAATCCGAAATTTTACTTTTACTATTATTCATTTAACAAAAGCGTTTGTGGGTGTAATTTTTTGACAAATGTTTTTTTCACGAATGTCCTCTCTCTGTTATTTCTATTGCTTGGAAAAAGGCTGTATTTGCAAGTTGGATTCCGGAAATTACCGAGATTCTTGGTAATCGGCCCAAGTATGGTGGGTCCTATAAACAAGCCGGAAGGAGGTACAGTTCCTATAATCATATATCAACATCCTCTTCTTCTCTGACCATAGTATAACTTTAATAACATTCCTGGTTAAGCAACTACTTTCAAATTATAATGATAATGGTTAAATTGTTGAGTTTTTTGTCCTTCTAAAACCAACTTTTATTCTTTGTTTTCAACTGTACATATATATATATATATCTATCTGCATTATGAGTTTCTAATCCGATTGCATAACGATTTATTCTTCTTAGTTTACAATTATTATTAATAACATTTTAGTCAAAACTCGTTTACCTATGCCCTTGCGAAAAATTGTAGAGTAGTATCGTTTTAATATAAAATAATACTTTCACAATTTTATCTCTTCTCATTCTTAACAAATATATATCTTGCTCAGTTCTTATCTTAGAGTAGAGACATAATTTTGTCGTGTATTCACTACTTTTACACGTAACATTGTAAAGCGTAGACTTGGGTTCTTACAAGTATAAATAGAGCATTTGCAATTTACAATACAAATTAATTACTGTAAATTCACTCTATAACAAAATCCATTCAAACGTATAACTATCTATCTATATATTCTCTGCCAAGCAGTCTCACTGATTTGTTGTTGATGCGATCTATGTTATGTAACCAACTAATTAATATACACATTAAATATATATATATATCAACGGTAGGAAGGGACAAACGGAGGCATTTTGCAAATCAATAATATTAACAGCAGCAAATACAATATCTATTAGTCTGTGCAATATGAGCTACGAGCAATCTAGTTGCTCCTCACGCTAAGTAAATGAATTTAATCTCACTGTGATCATTACATTACTAAACTAACACCGATAAAATTGACCCGAAGCAAGCATTAATACTCTTTTAGCGCATAGTCGTGCATTTTTTGTCCATAGTGATTTAATTTGTTCTGTATTTCTAATGTAAAGTGCTGATATGCGGTTACAATTTTAATATTAGTAACCATGCCGTTATAGTATTTACGACTTACTATTTTTTATTCAATTAAGCTACTTAGCTGCTACACATCATAGCTTTGAGTTATTAATCAAATGCATACTAATGAGTTAATTACGATGGTGTCTTTTTCCAATTCATCGCAAAGAAATTACCTATTCCCGTACACGATTGTAACAAACAAGCTAGGCCCACTAAATACGAATGCAGTTTATATATCAGAGGTGGTGATGGTATTGAGTTTTATAAAAACTCATTCTCCCCAAATTCATTCTGAGCTTTAATAGAGAAAGTATAGTAAATGGAGTCATCAAAATGCTACAATTACAAATTTCTATTAGAACTTGCACGACTCGTTGCGTCGCAACTGCTTTGAAATGACAATCATTATTATGGCGGAAAGGTTTTCCAAATTAATTTCATTTGATAAAACATCATTAAAGAAGGGGAGCACATTACTACAATGTATACATATTTAGAAAATGGGATATCTTTATATTTGATCCTTAAAATCCTCTTCTTTACAGGATAAGCTAAATGATTTCACCTTTCTGAAAATAGTATGAATGAATGCAATTTTTAAAAAAAATCGTACAAGCACATTACTTTAATTTCACCAAGGATTCTGATTCCTTTTTTTGGCTCTAGTAAAACTCCACGTACATTATGATAGTTTAACTTTTGTATTGCTAAAAATAACACCAAACACGTTACAATTAACCAAGCAAAGCCAAGTATGATATTGTCCCTTCTCATAAAAAAATTGTCGGTAAATTTAGTCGAGTGCATGGTTTTGTAATAACAGTAAAAATTATGGCTTCTTAACATACTGATGAGCAAAAGAGCATTACTGCACTGTTAAAGAGTTCCATAGAGGCCAAATTTAGTTTGATTTTAATTAACTGGAAAAGATAAGGTCAGCTTTTCAATGCAAGCATTTTATAAGTTGATCGTACCTTTAGTAGCTATAATGAGTAGGTTTAAACATTATTATTCTTGTATTTTGTTTTCTTTTTAGTTTGACTAACTTTGTATATTTTGTAATTTGTGATGGCGTGAAATTTTGTATTCTTAAATATATATATAAATATTATATATAGCTCTGTCAACGCTATGCCATTTTGATGTATGAATTATATTATAATCATTATCATCAACGTGCTACAGAGATGATGATCATCGCCTTTTGAATAATTTCTGTTGCATTTGCTGACCCCGACTGACTACTGAATATAAGCAGTAAACAGCATTTTAATGTACTTATTAACAAATAATGTAACTTTATATCTCTATATATGGCAAGCAGGCTGTTTGGCTGACGACATGTGTATAACTTACCTTTTTATCCAACCAGGCTAAAAATTGACTTTTTACAATTCGTGGTATAGCATTGCTAGAGCTAACGTAAAAGCAAAAACCGAACACTTTTATTTGTTCCCTATTAAAAACGTATATGTTTACTCTCAGTTTAGATTAGAGCAGGCAGAAAATTCAGCGAGAAGTAGGCTCACGTCTTTCCATTGCTAACTATTGTTGTCACAGTCTATATCATAATAATACTATAAACTACCTATAAATATATAAAAATATACCAATATATCATCCTACAGTTTTTTAGCTGTAAAAGAAAATACAAACGATACATCCTGCTTTTCTTTAGGAAAAGCAAAAAAAGACATTTCCCAGATCCAAATAATGACGATATGGTGTATTTTCAAAAGTACACAATCAATATATAAATATACGACAGTTAGGAGAATATACAACCACTGTGCTACCACTGATATCAGTATAATAATCAGTATGTTACACGACAATGGACTAATAATGTGTATAAAATTTCAAACTCAAAATCAAACTTTTTGTGTATGTTGTACTCTCTGTGTCTTATCTCTTAGGCCATATTTGCCAGTTGCATTCCGGAAATCATAGATTTAATCGGCACTAGGCCGAAGTACGGTGGCACCTTGAAAAACGAGCGGGGACGAAGGTCAGAAAACCCTAATACTACAACTACTAACTAAGATAATGAATTTAGATGTAATGTGACATTTATTTGGTAATACAGCCCTCTGCCCTTTATGTTGTTTTCAGTTGTCGTTGTTGTACGTGTTTACTTATCTATTGTTGTGTGCACTGCAAGTTTTTTTGTATACAGAACCTAAATACATGTTGACACCTTTCTTTTCAAACTATGTAAAATAATATCTGTTTATACGCTCATCATTTGTTGTGACTTTGTTTAGTTGTTCCAGTTACAACAATCATATCACTGCCAGCAAATATCACTTCCCAACTATTTAGTGTGCGTGTGTGTATGTGAGCCTTCCTTTGTATGCCCCAAAATACCGAGTAAATGGTACTAGAAAAGTGATAGTAATACTTCATGACTATAAAAAACATAATTAGATAGACATGAAAATTTAAACCATAAAAAAATTAAAAGTGATAATGAGGCAAAGAGAATTTCACCAATGTCTCTATTTTATTTTATTTTGTTTTTGTACACTGTATTCAATTGGTACTATTTTATGCTCAGTATAATTAACATTTCATACTATCAAATGTTTTTGCACGGTAGGCAAGTATTTTGTACTAACAGGAGTTCATTTATTTTCAGTTTTAAGTCGTTTTTAACACAATTTGAATGGGAGAAAATTTTGCGTTTTTAGCTTGCATGAACTAACAACCATTTTTATCAATAAAAATTACATGACTCTAACACAAACTAACATATTGATTATAATGCATTTACTTTCATGAAAAAAATTGCATAAAATTTGTAACTTAATTTCTGTATGTATTCTATTTCACTATAATTTCAGTTTCGGACAAATTACTTTTAAAAAAAGTTGTATTGTAAGCATATAATTTTTTTCGTTTCTAGTATTGTCTGAAGCCATCTGATTTTCACAAGGTCAAAAATATCGACCATTTGTCCTACTCTCCTGCTCGATTGTAAATTGTTTGTATAAACTGGCCTGCACGTTTCTTCTGTCAAAAAATAAGAAGAAGAAGGCTTTCAGAAAGTCGCTATATAAATATTTTTTGATTGTTGAGTACTCCTGAAAATGATTTCGATCACGATTGATCAATTAATGGGAAACAAGCACTATGAATGAGTGCATCAAATATTCTAGCAAATTATAATGCACTTATTAATGCTGTGATGCTGATTGAGTTAAAAAAAACCAATCTCAATGAATGCATAACATAGTTATTTAATTGTAGTACTTTCTCCATTACAAATTTTGAGAAATGCCGTTATACTTCTTTGTTGAATATATACTTACTCTTTTATTGTAATTTCTTTGTATTTTTACTAGCGTAAAAAGTAGTACGTAGGCTATGTTTCTTAATGTGTACTCATTAAAGAAATTTCATTTGTGAAAAAAATAATTGAAAAGCAACAGATTCTTATACTCACCTACTTCATTTGGAGGTAAATCAGTTATCTCTCAAAAGGCAGGTATTCAGCAACAGATATGTTAACTGTGCACGTGTCAAAAAATATAAATTTAAAGATAAGTCAGATCACTTGAATACATACACGCATTTTTTCGAATAATACTTCTTATAATAGCTATCTATACATGCTCATCCATCACAAACAAACAAAACTTTCACCAAACACCCTGCTTCAGCACAAAACTCTCTCTCTCTCTGTTTTCTCTAGCGTAGTACGGAAATGCAACCCTTTATTTATTTATCTTGAACCTAATATTATGTGTATATCAATCAGTTCACTCTCACACAAAGCTGATCTGCACATTTCCAAATAGTAAGTGTTGCCACTCAAATCATAAATACTGACCTTTCTACTATATAAATTATACAAAATAACTCTCTTAAAGTATGTTTGTAACCACCAGCTTTTTAGAAATCCAATGCTTCCAAAAGATAACGTGTTAGATAAATATATATAGTCTAAATAATATTGTTATATGTGTACAATTTATAATATACTATCTTTTTCTAACGAACTCTTTCCCACATAAATAATATAATACATAACATTGAAAATCGTTAAAAAAAATAAATGTCTATTATGACATCATTTATTTGTTATGTTGTATTATTTTTCAATTACTTTTAAATACAGATTAAATTTACGCTTTCTCGCTTCACTCCCACCCACTTTTGTCTTTAATTTTAGATGTTAATATTGTCCTGTCCGTGGAAATACCTTTATTATTGTTCTTAATTATCATTAACTGTACTTCAGTAAACAAATTTTGCTTTGTTTGAGTTTTTAAAGTTGTTTCATGGTTCAATAATAAGCAATTGTTGATAACGTTGCAATTTTATTCGACAGATAACTTGGAATGGCATAACGTTTACTCTATGCCATGTCCATTACAAATTCTTTTTGTTTATAAAATTTCGTTTTCCCCAAAACTAAGTAATAAAAATGCAATGTTCGTGACACTAGATTCTATAAAGCTGAATACTAGCATTATTAAGATTTACAGTTTATTGATACATTTTGGTTAATATTAAACTATTTTGTTGGAAACACGTCTAGGCACATCGTGGTGTGTGGACATATCACATACGAGTCAGTTTCCCATTTCCTAAAAGACTTTCTCCACGAAGATCGAGAGGACGTTGATGTAGAAGTGGTCTTTCTTCACAGGTAATGAAACACCGTTTTTAAGCAATAAACATTTTATATAAAAAATACTAAAAAAGCAATGCAAAGTATTGCTACTGACCCTCCATCTATTAATCATGATGATGATGATGATTTGGATAGCTGTACAAAAGTGAGTGTAAACCCCACATATAGTTTAGAAATGTAGACGAATGAAATATAGTTATGATGATTGATGGTTTGTTCAACATTTTAAACCAAGTTAATAATTTAAGAATTCAAAGTTATTAAAATGGAGTGTAAATGTTGTCGAGGAATTTTGCACTAATAGGAAAGAGCCCGACCTGGAATTGGAAGGTTTGCTGAAGAGGCATTACACAACCGTCAAGTTCTTTCAGGGTTCCATGATGAACGCAGTAGATCTTGAAAGAGTGAAGGTTAGGATGAAGTTGCCCAGACCCTCTCTGACATAAAATATTTATATTTATCATTACATTATTATTTTCTTACTACAATAGTTTTCTATTTCAAAAACAAAAAACTGATTTCTTTTGCTAAACGGTTTGCCGTTAATTTTTTACCGTCAGTTTGTTAGCACTGGCGTTTCAAATGTTTCAGAACAAAGCAGCCTTTCAAATTTTTTAATATAATAAATATTAACAATACCTACGTCAGCGATTTAAGCATTTCTATTCTAATTAAGGAAACGTAGATATTTTTTCTTTGTCTGAGTGCCTATATACGTAGTGTATAAACATTATCAAATGTACCATTAAGTTTTTATTTGAGCCGCTTCACTAGTATTATTACTGATTTCAGAATAATTATACATTATGAAACCCTCGTTTGAGTTTTTTCTATACACTAATAATTGACTATGACAATGACTTTTTTAAATAATTAATGATAATTTATTAATTTATATCCATACAAATATATACTCTTGTCTTGCCTGCCATTTAAAAACTAATAATGCATTACAGATTTGCGCTTTTCAGCTTGTAAAGTAATGATTACTGCGTGTCATCATCATACTAATTTATCAACTTAAAAGCGTCTTTCTATTGGGTGAAAATCTTTCCGTTTGTTATTCTTCTCAATCTGAATTAGGTCAATTTTCTTCAGTTCAATGATAATTTTAAGTTTGTCCAGTTTGATTTGCTTATGTTTTTACCTCAACTTATTATTATTTCAAAATTATTATTTTTAAATTATTTCTTTCGGAACCCTGTATCCGCGTCGTCAACTTGACGTATCGACATCACATCGTAGGTTACAAGGTGCACTATATAGATTCTATTGATAGAGATAAAAAAAATACTAAAAGCAGCTCGACAACATTGTTAGGAGACCCACATTCTACTATCACAACCTTTTGAACTAAAAAATATTTTTGTAAAATGTGAAATTTTTTCCTAACAATGATTTGAATTATTAGAAAACCTCCGGATTTGGAATTAGAAGGTCTATTTAAGAGGCATTTCACCACGGTGGAATTTTTCCAAGGAACCATAATGAATCCAATCGACTTACAAAGGGTTAAGGTAATTCTGTCATATCAAAATATAGCCGTTGTTGTGTTTGGCAAAAGAGACAGCTCTTATAATTCATATACTTTTAAGAATAATAACAGTAAAAAAACATTCGTTTCTATTCATAAATTACACCACTTGTTATTTTTACTAGAGGGAAATTTAAGTAAATTAAATAATAATTTCGCCATTTTAAAACTATTGTTGTTAATCGTTCGTTCAGTGTCAAAAAAATACATGGATGTCAGTGATGGTTGTATATTATTATTTATTAATGATAAAAAATGATGAATATTCAGGCGATATATCAGTTTTTCAGTAATATTTATTTAATATGTGAATTTACGTGCTGTAATATATATATTACTTATATGACTGACCTGCAATTTTGCATTTGCAATCTGAAATATCAAAGCTATAAATATTTTTCTATATATTTATATATATTCATACTTCTGTCAATTCCAACACACTTTCTCTATCTTTCTCTTTCTGTCGCTCTATATCTGTTCATCTTGTAATGTTTCAACTGTGTATTCATTGTAATGCCTACGTCTTCATTCACATCGAATTCAGAATAGCGTATAGTTGTTTTAGTTTTTTGATATTCAGTGCGTTTTCAATTTCCTTTTATTTATCTTTGTCTGTGTTCACGTGTCTTTTCTTTTTTCTTGTGACTATTACTATTATTTTCCGGAGACCAGTTTGTCGTGCACTCTTTGCTATGCTGCACCTTTAAAACCATGTTTTATACATATACTCATAAATGTTGTGTTGTTCGTTTCAAAGTAATGTGTATTTTCCTACTCAAATCCTGTGGTAAATTAACATCTTTTCTAGATTTTATGTGTCTGCTCTCGGAAGACTGATGCCGATGACCAATTGCAATGTTTAAGTGTTTCACTGTTGCACATATTTTATATAGTGTTCTCATGTTGACTTTAGGTTCCGGTATGTGTTCATGTTGACGGCTAATGCAAAATAAATTATGCAAGAATTTGTTCAACTTGCAGTGATTATTAGTAAAAAACAAACTGTTATTGATCCTCTTATAAAGCTATGCCCACATTCATACTAGTATGTTCACTAAGAAAACGTTTAAAAAAGCGAGACTACTGAACTCGCTCTAACTATAAATTTGTAATGTGTCAAATTGTTGCGGATAAGTTTTGTTCATTTGTTTTCTCCCACTCTTATCATGCATGTTTTATTTTTATCAGTTTTGGTTCTCGGTACTTGTTTAAAAAATAGCTTTGTGTTAAAATTCAATTCACCACGAATGAGCAAGGATGCTAAAACTTTTTTTACCTTTTTTAAATGCGTACTGCCTGAAAGTTTGGTTTGAATAACTGCGCAAACTGCATAAAATCAAAAGATTAAACCCTTCTTCTTTCACGTTTTTATCAGTCAGTTCCTCTTTTAGCCAATAACAGTTAAGCCTCTATTATGCATACATAAAATTACATTAAAAAGGTTATAATGCCTGGAAACCATTGCATGCATGACTACTGAATGCTATTCATTATACCCTCAAATATTAGTGGTTGTGAGTAAAAATAGCTGCATGATTAAAAAGAAATAAAACATTATTTAATTTTCGTAATAAATATTAACATTTTTTTCGTAATAAATACAAACTGCTAATAAGATTAAGCTGCTTTTAAGAAAACAGGCTGCAAATACTTCAATAATTAGTTCATTTTACTTACATATACTAACTATATTTACACAAATTATTGCTAAACACATTGTCAAACCAAATCTAATGTTGCATTGTACTTTTTCTTTCTCCTTCCGATCGATTGGAATTCAATCAAATCCCTGCATTCCTGAACACCAGGTGCACGAAGCCGACGCATGTCTCGTCCTCGCTAATAAGTATTGTCAAGATCCTGATGCAGAAGATGCAGCTAATATCATGCGTGTGATTTCTATCAAGAATTATTCGGATGATATTCGAGTCATCATTCAGTTGATGCAGTATCACAATAAGGTACTATTTTTTAAAGAGAGGTTCGTACGAGTCGATATGCTTTTTGGACGTTACTCAATTAAATATATGCTTTTAATTAAGGCGTACCTGCTAAATATTCCCAGTTGGGATTGGAAGAGAGGGGATGACGTTATTTGCCTTGCTGAACTCAAATTAGGATTTATTGCTCAGTCTTGTCTCGCACCAGGATTCTCAACCATGATGGCAAATCTGTTTGCTATGAGATCCTTCAAAACGGTAAATGTACAAAGAAAAACTTCTCCAGGAAGTAGGACATAGGAGAAATATAGCACAGCAGTACAATAAACATTACACGTTTAATATTTTTGAGCCGACACTAACACCAAATTTTGTTTAATATTTACTGATCACAGTCTCCAGACACCCAAGCTTGGCAAAACGACTATCTACAAGGGACCGGATGCGAAATGTACACTGAAACGCTTAGTCCATCCTTTGTCGGGATGAATTTTCCTCAGGCCTGCGAGTAAGTGCAAGCGCTTTAACAGGACTTTAGATGATTTTACTATGCAATCGATCGATATCATACAGTTTAAAATGAAACGTTTACTTAAAATTTGCAGGCTATGCTTTATTAAACTTAAGCTACTTTTACTCGCTATTGAAATGAAGATAGAGGATGGAAGTGACTCTAAAATCTCCATTAATCCTCGTGGTGCAAAAATACAAGCTAATACTATAGGTTTTTTCATTGCACAAAGTGCCGACGAAGTCAAACGGTTCGTAAAAAAAATAAAAATAAACGCACGAATAGTGTTCATAGCGAAAATTTTCATAAAAGGGAAATTAATACTAAAATGTTCAAACTGCTTCACTTTGACTATTGTCAACTTTCCAGTGCGTGGTTCTATTGCAAAGCCTGCCATGATCACATTACAGACGAAACCATGATCAAGAAGTGCAAATGCAAAAACTGTAAGTTGAGTGTTTACTTTCTCTGTTTTCTCCCTTGCTCGACAATATCTGAAAATTAAATTATGAGAGTTGCAACGAAATTAATATTCATCTTTATTAAACAAAATAACACCACAGTTAGCCATTTGTTATGTTGTACATGTATTAATACCTAATAAGAAATGGAAATATTTAATGAATGCCAGATGTCAAATTAGACAGTCATATGTCGATGTATAGTATATATATATATATAACAACTTTCTAGGATAATGTTGAAACGTACTATCGACGATGACTTGTAAGTTACAATACAATGCTACATTTGCAGAACATAAAAGCCCCTCCCTGTGATCTTTATTAGATAACCTGACGTAAAGTAATTTAACTAACAATATATTTCCACGAACAAATTGAAATTGTTTTACGATTACTTTTTGCATTTGGTTATTTTGGTTGGGAACCAGGAAGACAAGAGATGATGCTACCTATGTTTAATACCAATATTCATTGCGTTGTTAGATATTGGAATTGGAATGCTCATGATGCTGCAGACTTCCGAGATATCAGTTCCAGGTGTACGAAATAATGAGCAGGGTATGCAATACTAGAAAACAAAATATTAGACGTGGGCTACCCTTTTACTTGTAATTTTAGCTTATTTAGCAATCGATTGAAAAGTTTGAAATTATCATCGTCACATTATTACTTTTT